>JAMZAV010002370.1:0-96728 GCA_024449915.1 Sweltsa coloradensis | reverse complement strand
GTTATGTTGTTTTTGTATGGTTTGGTAAATTGCACTTGTGGGACATTTTGTCCTATTGTAATGTGGTCACAAATAAAATAAAATAAAAATAAAATATTATAATTTATGGTAACCACAATGAGAGATAGAAATGCAGGATCGCTCAAGATGTATAGGATTTAGTTTAGGCCTACTCCTGGAAACAAAAATTATATTAAATAAAATAAATACAAAAAAGCGTTTTTTTTTCATACAAATAAATTTGTACTTAGATTAAATTCCTACTTGGTAACTTATCATAGGCCTAACTAATAGTTAACATTTAAAATACCTTCACATATTATGATAATGTATTTTTTCTATGGAGGTAATCTTGGCAAAATAAGAATTGTGGTAAGAGCGAAACGAATTTTACTGAGTCAAAGTTGACAACTCTAAAAGAGTTGACCTACCGACCCTACCACATATCATCATACATATCATCAATTCTTTCCATACATCACTGTCCGTCCGTCTATCTGTGCGGTGTGTCACGTTATCACTATAAAAACCGAACATGACCTCGTTTGACACGCGATTTTTATGTTAAATTGCCCTTCAAGATGGAGATGTTACAGAATGTTACGACCCTAGGGTCAGGAGGCAGAGATAGCAGCACCGGAAGAATAATCTTTATACCCGGCACCTCCACCAAGGATAACTGATCGCTAGAGGGACAAGTTGTGTAAGAACTGTACTTTCAATCTCTAGTTTAGATACCCGTGGTTGTCTATGAATATGATAATAATGAATAATATGAGTATATGTAGAAATTGAGTTATCTTTAGATGTTCCAAGACCAACTGTGGGCTACTCGACCGCGTTTTTCTATTTTCCCAAATATGCTATACAAGTCAAAATATAATAAATGGCTTTAAAATCTGGCTCTTTTAGAAAATCAAAACTTTTTTTCAATTTTTTCTGATCAGGCACGCGGTAAATATATCGCCTCTTCAAAATAATTTCGAACTTCAATTCGCCCAAGCACACTATTCAGAGTAGGTAGTTGTGTTTTTTTGATTTAATTTTCAACTGTTTTTAGAGGCTGTCTGAGAGTTTTTTACAATTGTCTTTCCTGCGAATTTTTTCGTTTAACGGTATTTTGTACCGATTTTTACCGCCAAACGCAAAAATTCGCAAGAAAAATAATTGTTTAGAAAAATCATTTTTCTCTCAGTCAGCCTCTAGAAAAAAAACAGTTGAAAAAATATGTCACAAAAACACATCTACCTACGTTTAATGGTTTTGCTTGGGTGAATTGAAGTTTGAAAGGCGATATTTGCCGTGTGCCCCAAAAAAAAAATGTGAAAAAAAAATAGTTTTGATTTGATTTTCTAATAGAGCCAGGTTTCAAAGCCATTCACTATACTTTACTTTGTAGCATATTTGGAGAAAAAAAGAAAACCGCGGTCAAATAAGAGAAAACAAGAAAAAAATAATAGTCAGCCTCGTACAACACACGCAAGGAATGTAGTCAAGTCTTGCCGAATAAGCGCATTACTTGCGACAAAGTCTTCCTTACACGAAATTTTTTTCAACATCACCATCGATTAATAACCGTTGCATTCATTGCACGCTTTTCAAACAGCCGCATCTTTTTAACTTTTCCGGTGATTCGGAAGGAAATTGGGTCAACTCGTATAGATTTTTCCCCCGTTTGTTTTCTTGCGTATTGATTTCTGATTATACTTACAGTTTCCCCTTTGTGCCCCGCGGCCTAAGTTTGCGACGTTGATAGCTGTTAAACAATGCTGACGTAATGGCGGACGATGCGTTAGAGTTGTTTGTTATGGGGATTAGTTTAGTGCATAGCAGGTTTTTCACTTCAGTCCAGCAAGCTCATTCAGAGCATAATTTGTCGACTTGATTAGGAAATTTTTGATCAAAAAATACAAAATTTGATATTTTTCTAAGATTTAAGTATCATTTTTAAGGGCAATTCCCTAGACCCAAAATGATTTTTTTAAGAATGCAGTAAAGGGACGTCTGAAAAGTAAGTAGATGTAAGAGGGGCTTAATAAATGAGCGGATTATTTTTTTGAAATTTTTTTGACGGGACATAACCTCAGAATCAACAATTGTATTCAAATTACTGGAATCAGTTGTTCAAGTTCAAAATTGAATTTTTAGCAGCGGTTTTTTGTATATTTGGATGAGCGTAGCGAGCGAAGCGAAGATTCCATTTCACTACACTGGAGAAAAAAATCCGGAATGTTTTTTGTTTTTTTTTCTTCTTTCTTTCTGTCTTTTGTCTGTCTGTTAACACGATTCCGGCTAAACCGATACTCCGATTGCGATGAATTTTATGGAGGCCCTTTGAAATCTTTTGAACTAAGAACTGCCACGTTTTGAGCGCAATCTAAAAATTATTTCTCATGAAAATCGCAATTTTACGATTTTTTCGATTTTAAAAAAATTTCTTCGACTTATAACTCCTACATGCTTTATCCGATTGTAATGATTTTTTCACAGAACCTTAATTTTATGAATTGATATATTTGTGTGAAATTTGAGCGTAATGAAATAATTATTTCTCATGAAACTCGCAATTTTACGATTTTTTTAATTTCTTCTGCTTATAAACACCTACATGCTCTATCCGATTATAATGATTTTTTCACAGAACCTTAATTTTAAGAATAATATATTCGTGTAAAATTTGTGCGTAATCGAATAATTATTTCTTATGAAAATTTCAATATTACGATTTTTTTCCTTTTTTAAAATTACGATTAATTAAAAAAAAAAGTTAATTTTGTATTTAATTGATTTAATTTTAAAAAAATTTCAACAAAGTTCTGATTTTTTCTCAGAACAAACAGAAAATCCGCAAAACACATAGCAGCTCAAATCACCAATTACGCTCATCCAACAACGCGGCGGGACTTAAGCGTTTTCCTAGTATTTCTACACTCCTTTATCTACAACCTTAATAAAAGGATTTTGGATTTAAGTGGTTTGTTGCGTTGCTTTTTTTTCGCCTGCCGGTACAATTTCAAATTTGTACCGTTTAACAGAAAAAATCGTGCAACGCCAGAAACCAATAATACTTATATTTAGGTTGTAGATAAAGGAGTGTAGAAATAATATACAAAAAACCGCTGCTAAAAATTCAATTTTGAACTTGAGCAACTGATTCCAGTAATTTGAATACAATTGTTGATTCTGAGGTATGTCCCGTCAAAAAAATTTCAAAAAAATTATCCGCTCTTTTATTTAGCCCCTCTTACATTCTACTTACTTTTCAGACGTCTTTACTGCATTCTTTAGAAATCATATTTGGGTCTAGGGATTCCCCTTAAATGTGGTTACCGGTATTTAAGAATTTACAATTTACAATTTATATTGTTTATTAAATGCAATTTTTAAGTGTATACCGTATCTAAAACTATAGCCCTATTATATATATATATAAGTATATATATATATATATATATATATATATATATATGTTTAAACTTGGCTTTATAGTAGGCGACTATGACGCTGTTATGATAGTACTTTAGACAGAAATTAAAAAAGTGACTACACCGGTGTAGTCACTTTTTTAATTTCTGTCCTAAAGTACTTACATATATATATATATATACATATAAAATACCTATGTTTGTGAATTTTTGCATATTATTTTGTATCTGTGTATTTTGTATCTTAAATATGTACCAGCAAACACTAGAAATATATTAAATTTCCGGATCAAACCAAAATGTTCTCGTTTTTTAGCTTTTTTGGAGATATTTATTTTCAATTTTCGGTAAAAAGATGATATTTGTCCACGAGAAAAATATGTAAATTTCTTATACACGCAAAATCTTCGAAAATTTGGAGTCAAATAGAAAATAAACTATCACTCACATTAAAAGTTAATAATGGAACCGTGGTGCGAATTAGCTACGTCTTGAAAAAATAAGACACTATAATAATATTATTATATTCTATTCTCCGAAGTTGTATTGTATGGTATCGATTCCCATCGTAAGTAATTAAACGGGTTGGTTAATTAATACGATACGATAGTGTTTGTTTATAGAGTTTTTATGCGTATAATGAGGCGAGAGTGATTATATAAATGAAGACAACGACCTTGAAAATAACAAAGTGACGAGAGACGACGACTATGCTGGATAATTGTGACGATGACAAAATTAAAACATCTTCTTTAACGAGGATAGTTAATTAGTTTATTTTTGGAGGTGGCTGTAATCAATTTGAAATAATAATATCTGTTTTCGGGATATTGTTAGTAACTGATTGACTTATTTAGTTTTATCCAAAAAATATTAAACAGTGGATAAAAAATTAAATTAAAATTAAATTCGGTAAAAGTGTTGGTTGTTTTCAAGAGGATCTAGTTCTGCTTCAAATGTAGTTGAACCAAATTTCAAACTTTGGTTCAGCATTTTGTCGGGGGGGGGGGATAGCAATGTGTAGTGACAGATATTCGCGGATGAAAATAATTCAAAATTTTGTTGAAAGTTATTATATCATCCCTACTGAGAATTATAGGGTATTTTGGGGATGGCATCTTTTTACAAAGGACTTGTAGTTTTAAGTTAGTTAGTTCTGATAATTATTGAGATGCACAAAATTGTTTTAAAAATTACATGTTTTGTGTGCCCAAAAGCTGTGAATTGGTGATGAAATTATTTCAAAATTTCGTTTTCATTGGTGTAGTTTTCATTGTTACTCAAAATAAATTTCTATATAAACTTGTCCCGACTGAATTTTGTTTGTGTCATCGTCTTGGTCGACTGGAACGTATATTTATGCATAGATAAATAAAACATTTATTCTTTATAACCAAAAGTTCAGTAAAGAACACTGAAACAATAGTCTTAATCGTTGTCATATTGAAAACAGACTTCTATAAACGTTGTCTAAATTAGAGCAATACCTTACTTAGCATATTTGATATTGAATAATATCACTTTTACCTTAGGTCGTAAAATTTCTCAACACTCAAATCAGCAATATAATCCACGCCACATTTCGAACGACCTGAAATGACTTCCTCATTATACATTACCATACTGTCGACGGCCTACACATCATACTCAATTCAATAACTACAATTTAAAACAACTCCTGGCTGAGAAAGGCACTTGCTGGCATAATGGACATACATGTGTTTGTGGAATTATCAATGAAATCAATGTCTATAAAACTTTGCGCATGGCCTTAATACGAACAGCTGTTGCGTGAGGGAACCGGTTATTGTATGTTGCAATTAAACCAGTGCTCGGATCATGAATAGTGTAACAAATCGGCGAGTGTTTATCTTGAACACGAGACCGTTTAGCGAATTAGGTGACTGATGTGTGAATTATTAAATTTTCATTAGTGCAACCTGCAAAGAGGGACTAGTTAGGGCGTGGTAGGTGGTGGATTTTGATGACAGTATGTACTTGTGGTGACGGGACTGTACTTGTGGTGACCAGGGGTGCGGTGTACGTTGGGTGACGGGACTGTACTTGTGGTGACGGGACTGTACTTGTGGTGACCAGGGGTGCGGTGTACGTTGGGTGACAGGACTATACTTGTAGTGACCAGATGCGCTGTAGGTTGTGTGTAGGGGTGCGGTGCAGATTGCAACTATAAATTAGAATTCAAAGTCAAATAGGCCAACAGTAGGCCTAAGTGAATTCAAAATCCTTCTCAGTAAAACGTAAACAAGAAACGTGTCTTCAGATTTAGCTTACTATGTACATCCATGTAAACACGAAAATAAACCTGTATGTGAAAAACTTATTGTGCAAATTGCTAATAACAGATAGTATTATTACATTTCGCATAAAATGCCACAAAACAATCGAATGAACCCCTTATTAACCACTCGCCAACAACAAAAATCCATGAATTCAAATATAAACATATCTCACGAAGCCTTAACAAAATAAAATTTTAATTTCAAATTAAATGTGAGATCGTTTATGCCTAAAATTAAAATGTAACACCAATAGATGGTGAAAGAATTATAATATTTTTACAGGTCTAGGATACCGAATAAGACTTTAAATGAAATTATACTTCCTCCTTTGCTTTATAATGAGCGCATTGTATCTAAGCGTGGCGCAATTTAGAAACACAGGCCGAGCATAAAATGTTTTCCGACGTATTCTCAAAAGTTTTGGGTTTCGCTATATAATTCTGAGACATCTGTGAAAGTAAGTGGAATTGTGTACTTAAAATTATACTGACGCCAGGGCAAGAGTAGAAGTGGGTCTTTTTGCCAGTGGGGGACGATGTTCACTGCGAGTGTGGAGACATACAAGACCCTTCTCACCTTCTAGTCTGCCCAAGCG
This sequence comes from Sweltsa coloradensis, assembly GCA_024449915.1. Lineage (NCBI taxonomy): Eukaryota > Metazoa > Arthropoda > Insecta > Plecoptera > Chloroperlidae > Sweltsa > Sweltsa coloradensis. Next base: position 90,408 of record JAMZAV010002370.1, on the reverse strand, counting down.
ACGCGGGAATTGCTGTAAATCAAGACGATTTTAATACAGGCAATATGAGAGGGCCACCACACGTATTTGATCGCACACCGGAAATTTATTCATCACATAAGAATGCTGAAAAGAGTATAAAAATTTATTTTTTAACATTAAAAGTTTATTCCGCTACATGATAAACATTTTGAAAACACTAGGCAAAATTTGCATTTACACTGGTTAAATTATGTTATTACTTTGTATCAAACCTATCTATACGTCGTCCCCCCCCCCCCTCCCCCCAAACTAAATAACTGGAAACCATCCCACGCTAACAACGAAGACCAACCAGCTGGCGATTATATCAAGAGAAACTTTGTTTTATTTCGACTGGTTTGTTGACCAAGTCTGGGGTATTGTTTACTTGTGGTCGAGTTGGCTCACTGCAGAGCACACACTGGCAGTATTGCACTTAGTTGGGAGGGGCGGGGGGGGGGGGGGGTGTTTTAATATAGTCATGGTCAAGTTGTCCAAAAGGAGGAATTTAACAAAGTTAAGTTACCCTGTTAAAAAAGAAAACTGTCACGTTTGCAGTACTCAAACAAATACGGAATTTGTACAATATGATAAAATTGTCTATTGATGAACCAAATTTTGGTTTGATATGGTTGAGATAGTTTCGATATGTGAAACGAATGACAGAATAAAGAGGATGCTGATAAGGAGGTATGAGAAAATAATTTATGGAAGGAAAAGGCGGGAGAGGCTAAGGAAGAAATGGAAGGTGACAATAGCAGGATACCTCAGGCATAAGGAGAGAGCTGGGAAGATGTGGAAGAGAAAACATTGTGGGAAGATAGAAAGAAGAGACAAAAGTTGGCTGCAAAACCCAAACTGATTCGGTGAGAAGCGGGAAACTGCGATGAATGACGATCTTAAAATGATTTCTCCTGTCTTACACCTTAGAAGGGTTTGTTAAATGTTTTATCCCTACTCATGGTCGCTGTTTTATTTAAGAGTATTCGTCACACATTCAACGAAACTCGCGCGCTTGTGCGTATTATTTAGATTTTCTCAGTTCTTCAATAATGATGCAAAATGTTGTTAATGTGCGATAACATAGTTCATATCCACGTTTGAAGGGGTTGATAATTTTCAACAGTCTATCATGTAAAACTCAAAACTAAAAACATCTTCTGGTAACAGAAAAACACGGAAATCCTCATTTGAAGTTCCGAAAAGATGTTTTTTTATATTAGTTTACATGTCTAGACCGTTGAAAATTAATAAACCTTAACGCTTGATTGAACTATGTTACAACAATTAACACATTTTCCCAATTGGTATAGTGAACTGATGTAAATCTAAAAAAAACGCATCAAGATGCGAGTTTGTTGAATGTGTGCGAATACTATTAAACCTGCCTATACCAATCACACACATTTCCTCACCGTGTTGTGTCGCCAACGTCATGTGGCCGCCTGCCTCCTTCAATGGAGGTTCCTCATGAATGAACTTCTTATTCGACACTGGCAGTTTCGTAGTGATTCCCAGCCAAGACCTAGACCAGTTGCAATGTTACCTTAGGCACTAAATATACGCGTTGAGGGGCACAAATGTGCACCACTAGCTGGTTGACTCATTGTAAGAGTATTTTAAGCTTGGATTGCATTCAAAAAGTTTGCGCGAGAACTCGATGGAAAATGACGATTTGATTATAATATCTTGTGGCAACTGAAAGAATTATAATTGTAGTATTCCTGCAAAAGTTGGTGGTCTGTGTTTGGGGATAAGCTTGAATCAAGATTTAAGAGGGTACGCTGAGCTTGGCCCAACTCAAATGCGCGCACTCAGGTGTTGATGATTTCTGCTGAACGGTTGGTAATATCATTACCAAATTTTGCGTGATTGTTAATTTAATACTTTTGTAATGATATCCGCACTAGGTTGCAAAAAAATAAAGCTTAAAGAATCCATTGCGAGACCTAAGTCCAAAAACGTGAAAAAATGGGAAATCCGAATCGATTTTAATTCTGGAAATTCCCTCGGCTCGACAGTTTATTGACGATTTAAACCAAATTAACATGCTGCGTAAATTGTTTTAAACGGTTATGTGTATGAAATTTTAGTCTAAAAAATTTGCACGCACTGGAATAAATTCCCAAAGTTGATCAAAACGAAGTAAATTTAGGTGATTTCCACTAATTTTTAATTCAAAATCAATGAATAATTTAAGGAATGCGAGTAATGGATAACATAATTTAATCTTTATTAAACCGTTGTGTAAAAATTTAATAACGGTGCGTTAAAAACCGTTTACGGAAAACCACAAAGCTGAGCGCCTGAAACTCGTCTCCGCGCCAGCCTCAGCGACTCCTGAAACGACGGCACGGAATATACATACACGTGGTAAAATGCAATCGATGCATCAATGACCTAGGCCTATGATTATTGTTCAGCGACCGTTCCATGTAGTAATAACAAGTACTTGGTTAAGTAATGAAAATATGATCATTATTAACACAACCAAATCACATTCTGAATGAAGTGACGTTCAGATTACAAAGCGACGAGTTTGTCAAGTATGTCTAGCCAGGGCTTGGTTCAGTGTAGATACTAGCTACGCGAACTGACTACGAATACAATGTGCATTCTTGTTTGTTGTACCTGAAGTTTTTTTGTTTTTTATTTGGATACGGGACGCTGTCAACCGTTAGGTCATAAACGAGCCACCCCTAGCATAGGGGATGTGGGAGAGGCGGCTCATGCTGGTCAGAACCAGCATCGGGTAATGGGAGGAAGGGGGCGTTCTCACGTCGCGAGTCGTCATCGTCTTTGTCATCGTTCGTTGTAGTCATATGTCATCGTCGTCGGGAGTCGTCAAAGGAAGGGGGGGGGCGGGGTGTTCTAAGTTTCGGGGGAGTAAATATAATTCCCCTCTTACTAACTGATGATTGCGAGGTGGACATTTGCTCTTGAATCACTTTTACTATTGCAGAGCGATGGCTCAGGGCCAATTCTAACCCCGGCGCCCAGACGAGGAAATATTTGCTAAATAAAGAGAACTTTTTATATGACCCCCCCCCCCCCCCCCCCCGGTGTAGTGAAGCGCATTGTAGACGTTCTTTATATTTACGTAACAACTCGCTAATAAATCGATCGTACGCAATCCGGACTATCGATTAAACAGCAAGGCCAGGCTAAGTTATTACTAAGTTGATTCTTTGGTGAAATAGCGATGGCTCGTGATGGATTAAAGCAATTTGCTTTGATAATTCCTGTACACGTACTAGATGAGTAAATTTGTTACGGGCTGTTTGTGCGAAAAAAATGATTTATCACCGGACTAAAGATTTACCGCAGTAAGAAAATCCGGAGAAGGTGAGCATGTATTTGTTTCTGAACATTGTAATATTAATTCCCCGATTTTCTACACATTTTAGCTTCTTTTGTAGTTTGTGAACTTTTAGACCACGTTTCTTAGTGATTTAAAATAATGTTTTAATGCATTTCTAACAAAAACAATACCAAACTGAAAAAATTCCTAGCTTGAATCCAACAACGCATTTCACTATATTTATACCCGGGAATAGAATACACAGATGGCGAATAATTTCCTTTGCACTCCTACTTTCAAAGCTTAATCTCCTCTGAATTAAAAATTAGATTATTCGCACTGTAGGTTTTCAATTAAAAATAAAGGAAATGAGTTAGCAAAGTGAAGTGCACCACTCAACGAGTTTCAAGCACTTTTTACGGTATCGGTGAAATGTCAAATAGATGACTTTCCATTTGCAGCACACGTTGAAATCTAGTTACATTATTAATGAAAAACGTTAGGTCGTTATTTTAACTATGGCGATGGTTTGAAATTCGGGTCAAAGTGAAGTTTGATCATTAATCATTCTGTACAGTGCTACCATTGAGTATAGAACGTTCGATATTTAATATATTTTATACGCTCCCACTATTACTCATTCTATCTATACCCTCGTATACTCTTTTTATAATAATCATTATAATGGTGCTAGTGCTGTGTTCAATATGTTAAATATGGTAGGTTGACGGAGGAGGGGGGGGGGGGAGATAGACGGTACTAATTAGTTCACATGATGGGGGTATGAGCAAGGATATGTAAACTTACTCAGATACGAATTTAATTTAAGACGAAGGACTACCGCCAATATTAAAACCACGAGAAATTGCGGTATCGTATGTGAAATTAAATTAATCAAAGTCTAAACTAATCAAATATAAATGTTAAAAAAATAAAAATACAAGATACGGTTTGGTTACAATCAATAGAGAAAAGGGAAATGGGAAAATGAAAATACAAAACAGAAACAAAATAAAACTATTTAATTAGTATTTAATTAAATTTTGTTTTCATTTATTTTCGTGTTTCACTCGTAAAACAGGATTTAGCATGCCTCGTTTTGATATTGCTGGTTTGATGTAACACCGTTAAACTATTTACTACTCCATGGTTTTATAGCATTGACAATCGGTTGCACGGAAGACAAACCCATTCCAACGATTTAAATTTTAACGATGTGATAATCTAATTATCCTAACCAGTACTCACAGCACTTTAGAATCAATGAACGTAATTTAACAGCTATACACCGAATTAATTTGATGACAACAAAACACAATTGCTCATTTAGTGGAATACAAGCTTTACTATCGGTCTGATGGCTTCGTTATAACATTGTACAATTACACCGCCATAGCACAACGTTACTGCATTATGCACGAGAAGAATTGCTACTAAATCTCTCGAGGAATTTAACTTTGATATTAAATTATAATTATTATTAATTCGTCACCTCAGAACTTATTTGTGCATTTTCCACTTTTACCAAAGTGGTAAAAGCCAAAAAAGCCAAAGTGGTTTACCGCCAAACCGTGATTTATGGTTGAATTTGAGAAATTTTTGTTTGCAATATTCTTACAATAATAAATTTTATTAATTTCAAATGTTTAACATTATTTTTACCCGCAGGGTATACGTAATATAAGCACTTCCTGTTGGATGTAGCACAAAGATTTTCAACTTAATGGATAACTTGATTAAAATTTGTGTGCCATATACACTGATTTTCATTTTAAGTAGAGATAAGTTTGTGGAATAGAGAATAACACCAACCATTAATGTTCTCAACTATTATGATTGAATTATTGTGGGGTTCAAATAAATAATTATTACAATGAAGACTCAAATAGACAAATTAAAATATTTTATTGTTTATGCTTGAATTTAAGCAATTTTTGCTGCAATTATCTTCAAATGGTTACATGAAAGGTATTTCATAGTTTTTACTTGTAGGGCATGCGTAAATTAGCCTTTTCTATTGATATAGAACAAAAATTTCATCAAACTAGATAATTGGTTCAGTACTTATTTGTGCCATATCCACTTGTTAGTATATGAAAATTAAATATGACACAAATAAGCACTAAGATATGGTATCATCTGATGGAGGTTGCACAAACTGACATTGCTTAAACACAGCTTAAACTTAAAATATTTGACTTTATTATTTTTTTATTAGCAACAATGAGCACTAACAATAACTCTAAAACATCTAACTCCAAAAAAGCAAAAAGTGGATATGGCACAAATAAGTTCTGATGTGACGCATTTTAATTATACATATTTTAAAAAATCTCATTTCCTAGTCACGGGTAAGTGTAAGCTCTGGTATAAATATCAGCCATCCAACTCGAAGACTTTTTAATAGAACGATCCGCAAAAACGCTTAAAAATAGCTGCAATATTGGGATTATGAATGGATGATTTTTTTTTCAAAAATAGTTTTGGTCTTCTCAATAGCCTGATCTTCCGTCCACGGGTGTAGGCCTACTCCTACACCAGTTCTTATTCAAGTATTTTACGATTAATGTAATTTACATTCCTCGGTATTAAAACATTCATTTTAAACGTTTTACGTCCTGTTTTAGTATAAAACATTGAAAAGTTTTGAATATATTGTCAATAAATTGTTCCAAAATGATTATCTTTCAAAATATTAGATCTGCAGACATTCAGCCAGTAGTACTGCAAAGGTCACTTCGTTGTTAAATTAAAAAATGTTACATAATTTAGGAAAATGGACATACATTAACAAAAAATACATTATTTTATAAGCATCGCTCTTTGTAACAAGTTAGAAAAGCGTCAACGTTAAAGTTTTAGTTGAGTTAATCGAAAATATTTTATCCAGACTTATGTCGAGTACTGTTTTTATTTTTATTTCGAGTAAATAACCTTTTTAGCAAAGGAGACTCGCATTGGAATGTGTCACGTGCAATTATGTCGTGGGGTAACCCGTAGACATATCGAGAATCGCTCCTCGTAAACGTCCTCGCGACCGAAGCAATTACCCGCTGAGCACCGCGGTAACTAGACTGTAATTACAGTAGTTGATCTCTCGCTTTATGATCATCTCCTCGTCATCTGTGCCAAGGTGGGCAGCGAGTGATCGACCTGTGATGTCATCAAACATTCATTCATCCGTTAGCAATCACCGTTCAATGGAGATTAGCTAGAGAGCTAATGGGCGAGGCTAGGCTGCGTGGGGAGTCTGGCGGTGTTGGGTAGGCATGCTTGAAAAATAGCGGTTTTACGTGAGAAATTTGGACATTTGTACTTTTTAAAAACGAAATAGTGTTGTGGTTCTGGACTCACATACAGGCAGCGAGTCTTCGTATTTATTTGAAATATAAAAATATTTAAGTAATTAATTATAATGTAATTTGATTTAATTTTACCAAAAAGTGCCAAACAATGTATGCGGTGCAGAATTTCACAAATAATTATTACTTGTTTCATTATTAATTCGTTGTTATTTATTAACAAATCAGGAAATAATTGAGCGAGCGAAGCGAGCGTCTCCACTTGACTCTTATGGCTCGAATGTCTGTTTTTGTTTTTGTTTTTGTTTTTTTCTGTTACTGCATCGATACAGGTCGCACCGTTTCTCTGATCGACCTGAAATTTTGCACACATGTACTTACCACCTAGGCGGGTTGCTGTATAGTTTTTGAACAAAATCCGATCGTTGTTTATAAAAAATAAAAAATAAAATAAAAAAATAAAAAGTAAAAATGTACCGATCGTAATGAAATTTTGCAGGGTTAATAAGTACAACATTCTCTCCTATTTCCAAATTTTCAGCTAATCGGTCAAGACCTTATAGACTTATTGGTAATCATATTTCGAAAAATGATGTTAAAAATGAAGGAGGCAGTGAAGATACAAAGATACACTTTAGAAGGCATGACGTGAATTAGAACAATGCAAAGATGTTGGAATAGTATACAGTGTACAATGTCAATATCCAGTTAGGCCTACACTGTGTGGTGGGCCTTATGGGAATGTCGTACTCGGGTCATGTTGCACGTACCGGTGCTTCCGCTCAACAACGCGTCCAACTGAGCGTTTTTCCTAGTATATTTTTCGCCTCATCACGTGCATACTAAACATTAATTATTATAGAGTTACACAACGCACAAAAAACTGGGACTATTGCTGCTGTTATTTGTGCACATATTCTGTACACTCTCTCTCTCCCCCTCTCCTCTCTCTCTCTTTTCTCTCCCTCTCTCTCTCTGCCCCAACAGTAATAATCAATTAATCAATTCTCAGCATTGTTTTAGCTAATTTAACAATTCCACTACATATCAGCCATAGTTTGCTACTAACACATGGCTCTGAAACCCACACACACAAACTGATTTGGCAACATAATCAATTTCGCAGTTATTTACTGCTTGCTGCGGCTTTGCTTTTCAACACTATTGGCAAATGCCACCACAAAAATATGTAATTGCTTTGATACCTGTAGGCTATAATTTAAAGCCGAGGTATCGTGATACTGAGATTGGGAGCAACATATGGTAGGTCCAGCCATACTCTTGCTTGATCTATATTCACCGTACGTGATGTAGCTTTTACTTTAGCAATAAAATGTCTAAACGATCATTGAGTACGTGATACTAGTTGTTTTCTGTCACATATTAAGGAATTTTATGTAAGAACAAGGCCGCTTCGTGAACCCTTTTTCCAGTCGCGTTGATGGATGAGCTTTTATGGTTGATTATATCGACCCAAATATCACGAAAATATAGCATTCAAAATTGGTGAAAAAATCGTAAAAGTACAATTTTTATAAGAAATCTTTCTTTAAATGTCTCTACAATCTTAACATTTTCAGTAATTGTTAACGTTCCCCATTAAGTTTGATCAAGATCGGAGTATAGCCGTTTGCCAAATATCACGAAAATAACTAATTCAAAATTGAAAAAGTACGATAATCATAAGAAATATTTGATCGATTGTACCCAAACACGTGTCAAGTCTAAGTGCAGAGATTTTCGAAGGTCACCTCAAATTTTCATCAAGATCGTAGGTATATTCCGTTTTCCCGGTAGAGCTTGAACAAAAAAAAAACGACCGAGCAAATTTTTTGGGGGGGTCAGAAAAATTGAAGTCTTCGCTTCGTTCATCCAATTACTGAATCAACAGGACAGTAAGCCTTTAAAAACATTGTTTTGGTCTTGCCGTAAGAGCATGCACCCGTTATACTCCATAAAGGTAGCCTATTATATGGACCATTTACAATTAGTATTATGGGAGTATGATATGTGCAAGGGCCGTGCAAGAGGGACGTGATCCCAGGATTATTCAAACACTTTTGTCTATTAAGTTGATTACCTACTGGACGACATAGTTCTGTGTATTGCGATGGTAAATTCGTATTTTTAGAAACAATTTGAAAAGTTTAATTACTTTTATCGGGTTTTTAATTTAAACTTTATTTAAAAGTTGTTCTTTATTCTGTGTCGCAACTTAGCACTTTTGCCTGCGGATGGGAAATTAAAAAGTTGAGAGTATGTGCACTGCCACTGCCAATAATATAACCCTATTGTGTCAAAAACACATACTATTGCTAAATTCAATGAGTCGAAATGTTGAATACGGGAATAGGATTTATTTCAATGTTTAACCGATGTTTGTTTTTCCGAGCTAGAAATGAGTTTGATTTAATGAAAAGTTCGGGAATGTGAAATGAGAGAATGTGAGGTGAGTGAAGTGAACAATGTTTGTGTTGAAATGATTGTAAGGACGGTTTTAATTGAACCGCGTGGGACGTGGCCGTTAATAACTGTCGGGGGGGGGAGGGGGGGGGGGGGGCAACACACTAACAACACCTAGAGGCCGTTACTTTGATACAATCGTGTCGCTCATGAAGGTACACATGCATGAACCAAACAAAATTTACACAGCTAAAATCGAACGTTATAGATAATTTTTTAAACAATTCACAGTATTGAGCAAAAAACAACAGCATGCAATTTATTTACTCCACAAATAACTGGATCTAAATTCTGATAATTACATTTTTATTGTGATCTATAAGTCCATAAAAGATCCCAGTATAAAAAATTCACAAAATAAAAAGAGGGGGAAGATTTTCAACGCCAATTACAATCGCTTTTGGGCTTTATTAAAAAGCGAAAATTGTATTCACAAACACCACGGCCTCTGCAAATGACGTTTTTTACCTATGGTGGAAAGTATTTTCTTCTCTCAAGGACCTCGTGGAATACCCCAAACTTCTCATTATTGTAATTTTTACAAACGTTAACTACTATACTAAAAACAATGATTGTATATTTTGTCTATTTTTTAAAATCTCTTTAATTTAACTTCCACGTGTAAATTTGTTGTGATTATCTGTGAATTTTAAAAATATGTATTTGTCAAGGCATTTATTTCAAAACCAGTTATTACAATTATTGCAAGTACAATTAAGTAATAATAGTGTGAGTTAAATATTAATCCCATAATTTCCGTAGAAAATATGCACATACACTTATACAATTTGACAGTCACCTTGGTAAAACGAATGTGTATGCCTGTATGATTCGTCATTACATAAAAATTAGTATTAAATTTTCTGAAATGAGCAACTTCACGTTCATTTATTGAGTTTTTAGATCGCAGAAAAATCGTTTACAGAGTACGAGTGCAGCAATTTTATCTGATTAGATATACCTCGATAAATAAAAAAATGTAAACACTTTTTTCCCACGCTCTAACATTGAGCCACTTCTCCCGTGATAGATATGGCAACCTTGGCCGAGAACACTCTAGAATCTAGATCTATACTCTGCACACTTTATTAAACCCCGTGGAATGGATCGTTACTGCTGCCTATTCGATATTCACACACTTGTTATCTTATCGGGCAGAGTAGAAAAGTGTTTTCCGCGAGAAAATTAATACTTGTATCTCTACCGCAGGATAAAACTCTTCAGATACAACGAAAAGCTCACTGATTTGTTGGTGAAATATTATTAAAAAAGCAACACGTGATTCAGCAAATACATAAACAATTTGAATTTGAGTCTTGAATCTTAGTCTGATAGAGCCACTAGAACTGAAATAAAAAGGCCCTAGCTAAAATGGATAAATGATAATATCCTATAACAACTATCTCTTACTATCTTAATACCTTTATTCAGGCTCGACTACAGTACAAAGATACAATTACCTGATTGTATTTACAGAGTACTTGTGCATGGCTTCAGTCGTTCATGTTTCAGCACAATTGCATAACTTATAACAAATATGGATTCTTATCTTAAATTATTAAAAATTTAACTACATCTAACTAGTTATACTGTTCAACGAATTATATAATATAAAAATTATATCTTACAATCATGCAATGATTCTATAATAGATCAAGTGATAAAGAACAAAAACAATTTATATTAATGAAATACAATAAACCCCAATGTCTGCTTCAGTTTTCTTTTATTGGTGATGGAATTATGCATACATTATGAAACAATTCATGGCTAAAACAGGACAGTCTAATAATTATACAAATAATAATGTAGGTATGAAACTTCATATTATATCTTTGTTGAATGTATATCTCAGAATAATTGATGTAAAAACAAAACAACAATAAAACGAAAAATAACCTACTCTCTGTAAAAAGCGTTGGGTGACTAGTGTTGTCAGAGTAATAGCTTTTAACCGCTTCAGCCTGCTCACTTGTCGGCTACCTACACTTAGAGCGCGCTAGTTGTTAGCACTGATAGTCGCCCAAACCTAGCAGCCAAGAAGGAAGTTAATTGGTTGCCGGTCACTTCTGCTCAGTCAACAAATTCGATCCTAGCGCTTGTAGCGCATGCTAGTGTGACTACTTCAACACTAATGACGCGCAAATTTTGAATTTGTATTGAAATCAGATAACTTGCTGTTTTGAAAGTAAGATGCTTCTTTGCTCAAAATCCAAGGTTGGTAAAAATTATTGTTGCGATGTATTTGCTGCGCATTTATCACGTTATTATTATACAATGTATTTTTTTACAGGTTGATAGTTAGGCCTATATGAAACAATATTAAATTGTTACTACTGAGCCTTCCTTGGTCAATTATTTATTGATATGATGTTGGGTGAGAGCATCAACATACAAAAACAACACAATAGTATTTAAAACATCATCCCGTATTTATGTGTTTTGGGTTGTAAGTTATTTATGTGTTATTAAAACAAATTGCTGGGGACATTTCGCCGCGCGAATATATTTGGTTGCCTTATTAAATAATAAATGTCCTAATTAATTAATTAATTAAAAATATGATATCTGGGTCTCGAAAGCCTAAAATTAGAAATTTATATCAAGTTATTATTTAGGTACAGACACAGGATGGTAAATAACTGTAAAATAAATGTTAAATGAGTTCCCGAGATTATTTTGGCATTAAATATTCGTTCCTAGCCAAAATACTGCAGTGTTGTTGTAACAACTGTAAGATACAATTTGTATTTGTTTTACGATGATGGACTTGGCTGCGTCGAGTGAAATATAAATTAGAGTGAAATGTAAAAATTATCAATTTTTTTTGCGAAATAACACTATATAGGCATAATCGTTAAAAAAGTACAAAGAGTCATTTCCCTTAGCTAGATGAAATTGTCGCTCTCCATTAGACACAATAAAACGCATTTTATTTTGACTTTTGCCCTCTTGTTTTGTATGCAATTAAAAACATGGCGTCTATCTATCTTCTTTAGCCTCCCGGGAATAGTGAAGATATAATAATGTAGCTTTAATATATTGTGTTGTGAATTGTGGATAGCAATTGGTTGTAAAAGATCCTGTAGTTGTAGACCCATGAGCCACCGTCAAGAAGAAAGTTGGTATAGTTTCTAAACTTATTCCCGGTTGGGTAACAGTATTTACGTAAATATGGACGCAACAACACATTTTAAAAACAACTCCAACTTCCAAGAAGATTTTCTTTGACTAAAACAGGCCAATAAATACGTTGATAAACACGCAAGTAAGTAAATTGGTTGAATGTCAGCACTCATTATTTTTATCTTTGTGGTGACGGAACAGTTAACAAAAGCCTTTCAAACAATTGCTGAAGAATTCCTTGGAAATGCGCGTCGCTATCCGAATGGTCACTCTCCAGTCCCATGTTGCCATTCAAATAATGCAACAGGCAACACCGCATAACGTGATCGCTGTGGAAGAGGACGGAAAGCATCTCGTCGGTCGGAGGATCCCATATCAGTCTCAGATGGCTTGCCCGGATGGCCTTGTTTTGAGTTTACATGATGAGTGATTGCATCATTACGTCATCGTGACACTAGTCGGGGGGTGGGGGGGAGACGGGGGTGGAACATCGAAAGGTTTCATGTTAAGTTGTATAATTTTCTTAGTACTTTATTATTATTTCCGTACATTGTTGTTAAATTAATTGATTTGCAGGTCGTCGCTAAATTAACCCATGCCTGGGTTAACAAGCCCCATCAGTACGTCAAACTCCCGACCGTAGATGGGAAACGTTTGTTGGAAGGGGAGATCCTCAAAAGAGCATAGCACTTGTTAACCCAACGATGATGATGATACCAATGATACCAATGATACCCCACAAACAACAATCGATCGAATATAACTTAGTGTCAACTAAGTCTACTAATTACTGTTAACCTAAAATATTGAGTGCAAAAAATGCTCAATGTCACAACCACCTTACATTATAATTACACAGTATATTTATATTTATATTTATAGAAGATTACAAAAAATGCCTTAAAAAGCCGCAATATTGGGAGTACGTAAAATAAATTGAAAATAGTTTTGTTCTTCTCAAAAGACTATAATATTAGGATGTTTTACTACAAAACTACTGTTTTTTTTTTTAGTTTTTCTAGTGTTGGGTAAGTTCCTCTATATAGCCAACCAACACTACTGCAACAACAATGCAACATGCGAACCGAAATGAAGGGCAAGTCTCAGGTTGTCTAGGATACCAACAAAAATACACATTGCACAATGTTTTAAATTAAAAAGTCGTGGTTATGGAATCTATCTAACAATTTTAATTTTACACTCACATTTGAATGTAAGCGCGACTTTGCGACTAGTTTATTCCTAGAAATGTGTTGTTTGTACTTTTTAGTGTTTTGGTATTCTAGCCTAAGACATACTTGTGGCTTGCCTTCATTTCGGTTCGCATGTTGCATTGTTGTAGTAAAGCGTTGCTATACTTGCCTATGCCTATCACATTCACAATGGGCTAAACTAGGCCACTTCGCGAACGTTTTTTCCAGTCGCGTTGATGGGATGAGCTCTTTATGGTTGATTATTTTTATCCAATGGTTAGTGTTTCAAGTCGTCATTGTTGTCGTCATTGTCGTCATTATCAAGACAAGAGCAAAAGTGAACCATGTCTGCCTTCAACAATGCGAGGCGACCGACTGCGAGTCTGAAAGACCCCGAAACTAGAGGCGAGCTCTGGCAGCCGTCCTAGCAACGAAGCACATAATAAATTTCAGAGTTGCTCTGAATCGGCCTTGTTGATTCTGGCGTTGATTCGCGGGTGTTCTCACTGTCCATACCACTGATTGCTATATTTCCTATTAAAATATCGATCTTTGGTTGGTTATCGCTCACTGCGTGCGATTGCGTCGGGGCCTGCAGGGTGGCTTGGGTCGCTTTGATTTAAAGTCCCCCACTGAAAATCAGTTATTATAACTGAGTGGGTAGACTCTAAATAAAATTTATTTATTTTATTTTTATTTAATCGTCGTCGGGGACACCTCTCCTTCCCTTTGACGACCTCCCCGACGACGATGACAATGACACGACGAACGATGACAAAGACAATGACGACCGCGAGCGTGAGAAACCCCCCTTCCTCCCCTTACCAGTGTCTGGTTCTGACAGCATGGACCCCTCCTCGCCATATCCCCTAGGCTAGAGTGGTGCATTATGACCTAACGGTTGTTGCGTCAAATATAAAAAAAACCAGAACCGAACCGTCACGAGTCTCGTTAGCCGCGAAACGGTGTGGGGCGCGGCGGACGAGATCACATCGACCCATCGTTGACCCTAAAAGCACGATTTTTTATGAGAAATATACCTTTGATTGTCCCCAAAATAATAAAATATACAAGTTCCGTGATTTCTAACGTTCCCATAAAGTTTCATCGAGATCGGAGAAGCCGTTTGCCCGGTCGCGGCCAAATGTCACGAAAATATCGCATTCAATATCGAAATACTCCTAAAAGTACGATATTCATGAGAAATATTTCTTCGATTGTACCCAAAATCGTGGAAGGTCCCCTCCAAACTTCATCAAGATCGGATGTGCTGTTTGCCCCGTAGAGTGCTAACGAACAAAAAAAAAACACCGCAGAGCTATTCTTCTCAAGGGTAAGTGAAATTGAAGTCTTCGCTACGCTCATCCAAAATTTGTACACACGTTCGCATACAGATTCCAAATTTTATTCTAATGTTTTATTTATGAATGGCGAAAACGCGTGGAGAACAAGAAAAACAATAACGTGTATGCATATATAAATTGCAGAAAAAGGAGATAAATAAAACTCGGAATGGGAATTATTAATCACGCAAAGCCCCGAAACATACAAAACGCGTGTCTCTATAATCGCAAAAGTAATCCGCATCGTCAACCGAATCGAATTAAAACTTTTAATTTCATGACATAACCGCAAATTCGCGAACATTGTAATGACGTTGTTTACTGGCCTGCGCTTTATTGTTTGCCCCGCCCAAATTACCGGCGGACGCGGTTAAAAAAAATTACTATCAAAAATTTACCAAGAAATCGTGTGAATGATACTTTTCAAAAAGTGAAAAGAGAAATTAAACAGAAGAAGGGCTATTCTAAACCAGTAAATAACAAACTTGTCAACAAAGCCACTGACTATTAATAATCAATAAATTTCATCTTTTAATCATATTCTAAAAAAATCCCAAATGATTGACTTCATGGTGATTTTCCCATTTTTTCACATTCATCATTCTTATTTTTTTCGTTTTTTTTTCAAAAGAATTCCCAAAATTTGGGGCAGTGTGAAACTTTTGACATTTTCAAGCATTTATTTTTTTTCCAGCCGGGTTTTAATGCATTCTGGCACATGTTTAATCTGCCCCCTATTTCTAAAATTGACCAATCACAATCAATCTTAAAGGGTCTTTTATTTTTTCTTTTTTTTTATAGTAGACCAGATTTTGACTTATGACTATGAAAAGAGGAAAGTTAATGAAAAAAATTTAAAAAAACCCCTTCAAAGCTAACTGTTTTTTGCCTATAACTGGACTAAAGGGGCTTTTTTTGAGTTTAAAATGGAAATAGTATTGGAAAATACAATGGCTGTTCAAAAAAAATAGCAGAAAAAAAAATCAAAAGGAAAAATTTTAAAAAAAAATAAAAAAATTTTTTTTTTCATGCTTTTCATCAAAAAACAGTTGAATTGTTTCTCTTTTCACTTTTTGAATTCCCAGGGTAACGCCGCGAACCGAGGCCCTCGTGAGGGTTTAGGGGGGGGGGGGGAGGGGGGGGGGTCGTGGGGGTGGAGCGGAGCGATATGAGATGGCCTGGCTGAACCCCCTCATCCCAGACGTAGGCCCAATGCAAAAATTTGTTCCTTTTTGATCTGCTTTATATCTTTTACAAGGTCAAAGACGTTTAACAGTGGGGGGGGGGGGGGGGGGCTGGGGCTGAATGCTGGCAGCAGATATATTAAAGTGCGCTTTTGACTTCTAGCAGATTAAAAAATTTTAGAAAAAAGTTGGTAAAATTTATTTACGCGGTAAAATTGTGGAAGATCGCACGACGGGTGAGACAGGAGGCCAAAGGGTGGGGATTAACTAACGCATGATTGTGTAGCCCCCATAATATGTTGTAATGGAGAGGACAATTTCATCTAGCTAAGGGAAATCCCTTTTTGAATTTTTTTTTAACGATTATGGCAATAGTGTTTTTTCGCAAATAAAAATAGAAATTTTTACATTTCACTCTAATTTATTTTCCCACTCGACGCGCCAAGCCATCAGAAAAAAAAATTAAAAGATCTTACAGTTACAACAACACAGCAGTCTTTTGGCTGGGAACGAATATTTAATCCCAAAATAATCTGGGGAACTCTTTTAAATTTTTTACAGTTATTTACCACCCTGTGTCTGTAACAAAATAAAAAACTTGTAAAAAATCCAAATTTTTAGGTTTTGAGACCCGGATATTATCATTTTTTTAATTTAAATTAATTTTGGGGGACATTTATTTTTTTAATTTAGGTCTATCCTGGGATAGTCCACATATTTTGGGTGAAATGTAAACCAAAACCCAAAATATATTCGCGGGGGCCAAAGCCCCCAGCAATTTATTTTAAAAACAGATAAAAACTTAAAACCCCCAAAAACACATAATGGGGAATGTTTGTTTAAATACTATTGCGTTGCTTTTGTATTTTGAGCTCCACCCAACATATATCAAAAAAATAATGGCCCAAGGGAAAGGCTCAGTAGTAAAAATGAAATTTTGTTTCATTTAGCCCTAACTATCATCCTGTAAAAAAATAAAAAAACATTATATAATAAAAAAGTGTAATGCGCAGCAAAACATCCAACAATAATTTTTACCTAGCTTGATTTTAAACAAAGAAGCTCTTTAAAATTTTTTTTAAAACAGAAGTTATTGATTCAAAACAAAATTTAAAATTTGCGCGTCATTAGTTGAAATAGCTACACAAGCAGCGTACAAGCGTAGGGTCGAATTGTTGATAGCAGAAGTACCGGCAACCAATTACCTCCCCAGTTGTCTGCTAGGTTTTGAACTATCAGTCTAAAAACTCGCGTCAACGGTAGGTAGCCCACAAGTGGCAGGTGAAGCCGGTAAAAGCTATTACTCTGAAAATAGAAACCCAACGGTAAAAGTGGGCCAAAAAAACTTTTTTGGGAGTATACAGGGACTTACACTGTGGCATATGTGAACGTAAAAATATCTAAAAGCAAAGTTGCATTTGATTTTTCAATGTTTTAGCCTTACTGTGTCCTACAATAGCCTCAAAAATGTTATCTGGTCCATGACAATAGAATTAGACTGCTGTCCTGACATCGCTCCGCATATGTCCCGTTTTAGCCTCAGGGCTGAAATGGGACACAATAAGCATAGAATTTTATAGAAAAAAAATGGTAACTCCTGTTGATTTGATAATAGCTACCAAAAATACATAAGGTTTAAAAAAAGCTAAAACTTGCTTGATGATGCCAAATTGTTGAAAATTGTCCCATTTTAGGCCCTTTTGGGGTGATAGCTCCTCCTACCTGAGAACAAGTGTCACCAAAACCATTCGCTATTTTACCATCCACGTTGAACGGCAATGTCCACAAAAACACATGTCTATCGGACGTCGTGTTCGGTTTTATCGTGAGACGTGACATACGCACAAACGGACAGAAAACTGAGTCAAAGGGAACTTCACTCCCTAAAATTTACAGCATTTCCGTTGGTAACGTCAGATTAGTTTTGATTAAATTTCTTGTTGATTAGTATTGGAATTACGTAAGAATATCTTCGGACTTGTAAACAGTTACGGAAAATGTTTTATTTTCGTAATCAAGGTTGTCTGTTATTGACGACCATGTTTATTGTGACAGAATCAGCTCAATGCTCTACTCCAAGTCGTGAGGTTGTTGGTTCGATCCCACGCTGTATAGTCGTGACAATCTTATTTATGTGGTTTACATGGGAATGTTCAGTCTTATAGTAATCACTTATAAAACTAGAATGAAAAACTCTAGTTTGATAGCCACTTAACGTATGGTGGCATTGAGTTAATAGCAGTAGAACTAGAACGGACGTGTCTGAAGGGTCCATATAAGTTGCTTATTCTTGGTCTCAATCTCGTTTTGACGTCATCAATCAATAATCATCGGTGACGTCAGAAGCAGTGTACAGATCACGACTGAGAACGAGAATAAGTCCTAATAATGAAAATACCATATATGATTTAATTCCCGTGAATAGAAAATGGCGGCCCTTGCACACTTCCAAAATAACACACTTCTAATTGTGTACAATCACCAAATAAGTTATTAAATGTTATTAATAAAAAATAGAACAGGATCAAACTGTAGGCCTCCTGGTTTGTCATCATATCATAAAATATTAATTTCTTTCAGAATCAAGTTATTTTAAGAAAATTCAAACAAATGGAAAATCCTGACTAATTTTCTGCGGGAATTACACAGGCTTCAGGGGGTATTGTAGCTACAGTTTTTTAAAGATCTTAATCAGTAGCCTCCTTCATTTGTCACCATAAAATATTAATTTCTTTCAGAATCAAGTTATAGGTAATGATAATAATAATATCAGACCCCTATTCCAACATGTGTCGGGTCGGGGGGTATGTCACCATTTTCTCGGGCTACGGTTTGCTTGCTAGCTAGACTCAGCACCTCATCTTCTTCGCACTAGTTCTCTCCATTTCTTTCTGTCTTCCCAGAGTTTTTCTTCATTCATTCTTTCCCATGTCTTCCCTCTTTCTTCTATACTCAATGTTATTTGGTCTCTCCACCTATCTCTTAGAATATAAGAAAATCAAAATAAACGAGAAATCCAGACTATATTTCGGCGGGAATGACGAGCTAGGTTTCATGGGTATTGCATAAGCTACAGTCTGCAGCACAAAGCCCCTGTAAAGTTGTTTCTAGCTGATAAGAATTTAATTAAGTTTAACTAAGTTTTCGTTGCAAAAACAATCGCCAAGAACAACTAGTAGTTAACAACCTCTCAGAAAATAACCCCGTTAACAATATCCCACTTTGTAAGGGGCTTAAATTAGTTTAGGGAGACATTGATTAAAGTGGGGATACAAGGGAAAGTTCAATCAATGTGAAAACTTAGGAAGATGAAATTAGATTTGTTATGACAATATGTTTAAAAGCACATACAAAGTTACCTCTAGTCAATCAGATATATAATAGCAAACTAATATTCACTCCAGAAAATCGCTTCCAAATTTTCCTAACTCCATTACATAGTTTTAAGAGGGGCATGTATTGCACCCTGGATAGCTGAGCCTGTTTCCAGCCGACGAGAAATTTAAGTTTTGTACAGTTAAAACCGCAGGACTTTTTATATATAGCCAAATAAACATCGTAGCCTAACATACAATCCCTCTTTAATATTTTTAATTGAAAATCTAATTGTATTCAAGACCATGCACAGCAAATAGTTTAAATTATTCCAATTGCTAATTTTCTTATCAAAGATAGAATCCTTCTTATTATACATGCAAAGATTGCTTCCAGTAAGAAAAGCGCGCGAATCCCATGTCGGTGATATCCACATCTCAAGGATGCTAGACGGCGGTATACGAGAGTAAAAAGCGGAATGTTGTGCTAAGTACTGTGTGGAGTTGTTACCAGTGATAATGACGTTTTGATTACAATGATTACCGATAATATTATGCAATTAAAATAACATCAGTAAAGATTACAGTACAAGTACTTGAAGTAATAAAGTCATTAGCTCCTACATAGAGCTTTTCTAAGTGGCGCAGCTTTCCATGACATTCGATTAAAACACTGATTTCTGGAGGGTTCAAACATGTTCACTATTAAAGACATAAACCGTCTTTAACCATTTAATTGGATGAGCGTAGCGAGCGAAGCGAAGATTCTATTTCACTACACTGGAGAAAAAAATCCGGAATGTTTTTCATTTTCTTTTTTTTCTGTTTGTATTTTTGTGTGTCTGTTAACACGATTCCGGCTAAACCGATGCTCCAATTGCGATAAAATTTTCTGTAGACCTTCGAAATCTCTGAACTAAGAACTGCCACGTTTTTGAGCGACATCGAAAAATTATTTCTCATGAAAATCGCAATTTTACGATTTTTTTCGATTTTAAAAAATTTTCTTTAACTTATAACACCTACATGATTTATCTGAATGTAATGATTTTTTCACAGAACCTTAATTTTATGAAATTAGGTATTCTTGTGAAATTTGAGCGCAATCGAAAAACTATTTCTCATGAAAATCGAAATATTACGTTTTTTTCCTTTTTTAAAACAATTCTTTGACTTATAACACCTACATGCTTTATCCTATTGTAATGATTTTTTCAGAGAACAATAATTTTATGAATTTATATATTCGTGTAAAATTTGTGCGCAATCGAATAATTATTTCTTATGAAAATTTCAATATAACGGTTTTTTCCTTTTTTTAAATTACGATTTGTTAAAAAATTAAAAAATTAAGTTAATTTTTTATTTTATTTTATATAATTTTAAAAAAAATCTTCAACTTAGTAATGATTTTTTCACAGAACAACAGAAAATCCGCATAACACATGGCAGCTCAATGCACCAATTACGCTCATCCAACAACGCGGCGGGACTTGAGCGTTTTCCTAGTTTATCAAATAAATTTAGGTTCTTAGGTTACAATATGAAATTGTGTTTTTTCGGATAATTTTACTACTTTCTTTCGGGGCAATATTTCCAAAATTTTGGAAAGTTTTGGATTTTACGTAGCCCATTAATTTTAAATACATAATTAGTTTATTTTCTATGCTCGGCTGGAAAGATGTTTTTTCCTGATTTTTTTCAACGTGTAACATTTTTGTAGTTAAAAAATTGAGCATGTTGGCCTTTTTTGAAAAAAAATGAGATTTTCAAAATTTCTCTCTGTTTTATTCTTTTCCACATTTTTTTAAATTTTGGATCAAAAAAAGAATTCATATTAGCCATGCGATTCTCAAGATTTTAAAAGCAAATTTTGAACGGCATTTTTTTAAAAACTTTTTAGACATTTTTTAATTACGATTTATTTTGCACCCCTGTAAAGAACCCCTGAAAAATGACGAGTAGGACTCGTCGAAGTACTCCAATGGGTTAATAATCAATCTTAAAACGATATTCCTGATTCTATTTATGGTTATGGGGTAGAGCAAGGGATCCAGAACAAAAGGAAGATATTAATTACTAGCAAACTATTAAATATTTGGTATTCATTAGTTAGAGGCCAAACAACAAAGGACTATTCGAAACGATTTAAAATGAAAATCCCGGGCCAGCTGAATTTCTGCGCATACCTTCCAGAAAGATAAGGGGAAAAGTTATCGGACTGGAACGTCGGCCGCCATCTTGGAAAGTGTCTGCACAAAATTGGTTGTTTTTGTATATCTTCGAAATGGCGCAAGATAGACAATAAAGAGTTACAATGGAAAATATAGTTCCCTTCAAAAAGTCCCCATAAATTATTATTCTCAGTTTTCAAAGCACTGAACAAAATTGAACCGTAGATCAACTTTAAACAAACTTCAAAATACTTTTTTTCCTTTAGGGTATACATCGGAAGGTCATACAACGTATACATATGGCATACGAAGATAAATGTAGGTATCAGTTATAGGCCTATAACAAATAACATAAAAATTACAACTTTTCAATGTTAAAGACAGTTAGTGAATCAAGTGAAGAACTAAGTAGAACAATTTGACAGAAGTGTGAAGATCAGAAATTAAATTGTAAAATGGTAATCAAGAAGCTTTATTTAGGAGAAGGGATTTTAATTTCAATATTTAGAGTACAATGAATTAGAGTATTTAATATTGTTGGTAATTTATTAATTAAACTACAGAAGTGAGTCGGGCTTTTGTCGTAAAATGTGTGTTAAGATTTGTGCTGAAAATGTTATTATTCCATTAGAAATGGCAGAATGGAGTTTGCTTGTCCTCCGAGTATAAGATTCTCTGTCACGTGACGCCTAGCGGACGGAGTTGTGACGTCATTTGAAAGCTGTCTATCAGGAAAATGTATTTTCAATCACTGTTTCGTTGCATGTTAAGCAGGGCCCGAACAAAGTGTTCCACTAAGGGATTCCCGAGAACAATCCTCCGTCTGTTTCGCTCCAATCTCGCAGATTCGACATGGAAATAAAATCACTCCCGCGCCGATCACTTTTCAAATTAAATTATAATTTTGAGTTAGGGCGTGGACGCCTCCGCCCCCCCCCCCTTTCGTCGGCGCCAAGAAGACGTTCGAACGGAATTGAAAAACAACTCGCGACCTAGATAAAAGTGTGACGTGTTCGCGAATATCGTGCAAAACGTGAAAATAAAACCTCGACACAAAAAGAGAGAGAATCACTTAAAAAAACAGAAGTTTTAATTCCTTGATATGAAAAATTATTTACGATTGTTTAAACGGTTTGGTGAGTGTGAGTTAGGTCACCCATTGTAGGTCGTATTTGTGTTTCTTTCACCTGTGTCTTTGTTTGCCGAGGTCCCGATTCTGTCGTGTTTAAACTAGGCTTCATTTTGGGCAATGACGCGAGAGTTTTTTAATTAAAAGTAACAATGTATAAAGTTCAGCTGATTGTGCGAGAGAGAGAGAAGAGAGAGAGAGAGAGAGAGAATCTTTTAAAAAAACATTTCACACTCTGCCCATGCGAGGAGTAACGTTGCCAGACAGTAGCACCCCCACCCCCCCTCCCCCATCCTTCATATACATCGTCCGTTGAACACACTTCAATTATAATTTGTTTGGAAAAATGGTTTTAAAAAAATAACTCCATCATGGATATAATAGAACACTTTTTGTGAGGTGAATTTGCAATTCTAATTTTGGAGTTGCTTCGTTATTAATAAATTGTGAACAGTAAACAACAAAAGACGAGGGGAAGAAAATCAAAACAGGTCAACGGAAATTGGATAATGGTGGTGAACATAATAGGGAAAACAACGTCCACGCGCGGGATTTCATGTGGTTTATATTTTTAATTGCTTAGTCACAGTCATTTATTTATTTATTTAACGTCGATCCTATTTAGTTAAAAAAGTGATTTACAAAGGAGGACAACTAAATTAATCTAATTACAAAGAGCAGACACAACAATGAACTAAGTTATGTAAATATTTGAAATACTAATATTACAACAACAATGTATTAAAACAATAATTTTGGTAACAAATTGAAAAAGAATATTAAATGCAGTTAATTAACGAACCAAATATAAAAACGGGGTTGGTTTTTGGACAGCCGTGACTAATTCACGCGTTCCGATATAGCTCATGGCGGTGTTGGCTCGCGGTTACATGTGTGCTCTATCTCTCGTTAGCTACTATCATAGCTTCAGTTTTAAATTGTTACTTTTGGTCAATACAAAAAGAGCCTTTATAAGGTGATCATGCCGGCCGGAGTGCACGAGTACCCAAACAAGGGAGCGAAGGTACTCAACAGATCGTAGAATACAAACATAACATAATTCACCGTGCGGTGACGTTTTTGGTGGAGGCGCCGGGTTAGTGTAACAATGAAGTTTTTGTATTTCAGTATAAATAAAAAGAAGTAAATAAATAAATAAATTTTATTTAGAGTCTACCCACTCTGTTATATAACTGATTTTCAGTGGGGGACTTTAAATCAAAGCGACCAAGCCAACCCTGCAGGCCCCGACGCAATCGACGAGTGAGCGATAACCAACCAAAGATCGATATTTTTAATAGGAAATATATCAATCAGTGGTATGGACATTGCGAACACCCGCGGATTTACGCCAGAATCAACAAGGCCGATTCAGAACAAATGAATGGTGGTTTCTATATGGGCGCATTGCTCCCTAATTAAGATTATTATGATATTATGACTGTTTGATGTAATGTTTAACAAAATGGTCAATATATAATTACCTTTAATTTAGACATGCACGTGAAAAACGTAAGGCAAATATTATTTAACATTCAAATTAAAACCAATCTACCAATCAGTAAGGAGTTCTTGTGCTGATTTAATCTGAATGAAATTATCAGTGAATTCACTTCGAGTCGAATCTATCTATTTTATCTTGACAGCGTAATATTTCTCTGTTGGGTTTCTTTTCATTCACCCACTAAAACTCTCTCCGCTTCAGCGTTCTTTTATATATGTCGCCTAGAAATCTAAAACCCTCCATTTTATTCACTACAGTCCCATGCAACACTTGACAACAAGTAACCTCATAAGCACACCATTACATTAAATTACATTACATCACACCGCATAACATTTCATTACATACATTCAACCCTCAGGGAGCAACCTTGCTAATATGAATAGAGGAGTTTGAAAAGCTTCTCGCTATAGTCTGGAGATTAGAGGAGTCCCTGAGGCTGACGCGAAGACGAGTTTAGGCGCTCAGCTTTGTGAGCTTTCCGGGTAAACGGTTTGTAACACCGTTATCAAATTTCACAACTAACGTTTTAAAAAAGAATAAATCTATCAATATCCGTTCGCGTGTTTCTAAATTAATTAATTGATTTTGAATTAAAAATTAGTGAAGTCACCCAAAATTTTTCTCAATTTTGGTGAACTTCGGGAATTTATTCCAAGCGTAATTTTTTTTAAAATCAAATTTGCGTCCTGGATATCAACGTTTAAATCAATGTGAACGCGTAAGCTAATTTGGTTTTATCGTAAGATAACGGTTTGGTGGGACTTTCCAGAATTGGAATCCATGTTTTAGATTTCCAATTTTTTTCACGTTTTGGAGCTTATTTTTGCAACCTAGTGCGGATATCAATACAAAAGTACTCAATTATTAACATTCATGCAAAATTAGTACGATATCACCAACCGTCAGCAGAAAAACCCCTTCATTGCATTGCGTCTCCCCATAAGCTAGCTATATGAATACAATACAACCAAGTGATGTCACAAGGAAGTCGGCAGTCGCGTGTGCGATAGCTGAGAACTGCATTGCGGTCTGCACCGGCCATGTAGTTCCCCCAGGATTTACATCATCATCTCGGCAGTTTGTTTTATACCTTTTGTCATTCTGTGGTCTTCATTTTAAAACTCATCTCATTTACATTTTAAGTGGCACTGCCAAACAATGTAAACAAACATTTTGGCTGAGTGTAATGAAAATTAACTGCCTTTTTTTTCTGTTTGTAAAAACAAAATAAAAACTATTTTCCCTACCTGATTAGAACGCCATCAAATTACAATGGCGTTGATTTAATAGCAGCTTACGCTTTTGTGAAAACAACATTGTATACACATTTAATTAAAAGCAAGCACTTTATTGAGCAAGCAAGTAAAATTAACATTCAAAGCAACTCTTTAAACTCAACGTGTGTTGATAACATAATAACCACGAATACATGGCGAATTTTTGTAACAAACAAGGTACACGTAAAAAATAAAAAAGGTGAGAAAAGAAAATGGGTCAATTTTGTAGCGTTGCGTTCGTTTGTGGCATTTTTTTATACTTTTCGACTAAAATAAATTTAGTTAACGAATTTGGATATGAATTTCGTTTAAACGTATACATTAAAAAGTTGTCGATCGCGGAATCCAGCGAATTTCACATATATTCTGAAGTAGTTTCTTACATATAAAATTACCCTCAAATATGTAAACTTTAGCAAGTTGTTTGTAGTAAAGAGAAGTGCAAGTTTCTTTCAGACAATATTTACACATTTCAAATAAATATGTATATAATAAAAGAGTGGGTAATTACAAAAATTACCTTTGGTAAAGACATGCACATAATACCCTTTCGAAACTAGCTCTTGAAGCTCATATTTGAGGGTGAAAATTTGTCGTCAAAGAGTTCTACAAAACAAATCTTCGTATTCCGTACTAAATTCTGGTTTGAAAGAACTCATACATTATTCCATTAATTAAAAAATAAAATAATTTTTTTAGAACTTTAAAAACATATTTTAATTTCATAATTAATTCAACATGAATTTAACCATGGCCAGTGCTTATTCAACGTGTGACTTTATTATTCACAGCGTAAATATAAAATGTTATGTATTATGCTTAAATTGCAATATCAAAGATTACAGAAACTTGAAAAAGTGGAAGGGGAAAATGATTTGAGGAAGGCAAATATTGGAATACGTACAAAGATTATCTAGAGCGAAATGAAAATGTTGGTCGAAATAAAAATAATAATGAGAAATTGTTCGAAAAAATCCTCTGGTTGAAAATACGGCGATGATTAAAAAATAATATAACGCAGCCTTTCAGATTGAGTTGTTTTGTGCGGTCCTCGAGGCGATGAGGGGGGGGGGGGGGAGCAATCAGGACAATCCATACTTTGCGCGGTAATAATGAGAGACCACGTTCATCGTAGCATACGGTCATTGAGTTTATAGTGAAGGTAGAGACCCCACGCCTAAATATCTCACGTGTCTACTGTGACAAATTGAGTAAAATCTAGTAGCGTATTTATTGTGGAGAGTGGACGAATTGGCCGCCATGTTTTTGCCAAACCTTTTTTAGCTGCGTCAATTACCGTAAAGTAAACGAATGTGGCTTGGAACAGACTCGAAAAATAAATGTGGCCTACAAAATACCACAAACTTTTTATGTCTGTTTCAAGCCAAATTTGTTTACTTTACTGCAGTTGACGAAACAAAATTAATTATTTGGCATAAACATGTCGGTCGGAAGCACTGTATGGACATTCCCCGTCTCTCTAATTTACTGCGGTTAACAATGACCACTGACGTTGGGAACCATAAACTCAATGAGATTGTCGCTCAACTAGCAGGGCAACTCGCAACCGTGTATAAATCACCGTCCGTAAAAGAGATCATTATTGCAGGTACGTTGTCACTGATACACAGCAATGTAGCTTATGTGAGGAGACATTTTGTAATAGTCTAATCTAGACTGTCTGTAATATTCGTAATTTTTAAGTCTTAACACGCCAAATATGGTCGTCATACCGTCACACGCTACTATGAACTTTACTGCAGCAGAAATAAAGATATCTGATTAGGTTTGCTTCAATGTGAAACATAATGACTGTGATATATCAATTCTGAAATGTCTTAAAAGTTTTTAAAATGCGATTCTTATTTTGTATTATACACTTTCACAAAAAAATGCAAATTTGCAATATTATATATGAATTGGCCACATACAGCATTTTCTGCCATTTAAGAGTAACCAGTATAACAACTGATGAACGATGCATGATGCTGAAGAAAGGAGGAGGGAAAACCCGGTACCAGCACGTAGCCAACTCCTTTCGAAAAGTACCAAGGGAACCAACGGCTTAACGTTCCATCCGACAGGACGGTGTAACCTTGACAATCATATAGGTTCGTCCACTTACCCAGACTGCCGAGCAGACGTCGAGAAGAACGAAGCCGTTACACTAGCTCTCGAGCCCTCCATCTGCTCTAAATAGCAGTATACGTGTGTTTCAGGGGTCACCCATTCTACCCTGACCACGCCCGAGTTTGCTTTTATAAAAATAAACAAAAAATACTAATAAACGTGTTCCAGTCTACTAGCTTACTGAAAATTCCAAATGTTTACAATTGCAACATAAAATTCTGACAGAAATGTACGCAATAATTTACATTTCATAAACATAAGACAAGAAGATAATTTGACAGTTGGCCTATATAATCTACGAAGAAGAGTGTAAAACTATATTTACGTTTTACGATCACTCTAACATTGCATTTGAAGCTTCGTAGACACGCAATAACTTCTGATGGATCTTGCAACAGTAGGCCGTAGATAACGTCAAGCCACCATCACGAACATGTTGTAAATACCGGGGGGGGGGGGGGGGGTAGTCTCTTCGGATACTCGCACAGACAAAACAAAAAACAAGACCAAGCACTGACCAAATTTTAAGTCCATCAGTTCTTGGCTTAGGAATTTGTAAACTGTGACTTTGGACTCGTCCTAGCAACGAGGCACAGCCTGGTGATTCTGGCGTTGTCCGTGGGTTTAATCGTGTCCATCTTGATTGCTCGGTGTTTCATACTTAAATATTCCGGTCTCTAGTGGTCATTGTACGCTCGTCGACGGTGTCGGCGCCTACAGGGTTGGCTTAATCTGCTTTAAATATGATTTCCCCAACTGAAAATCAGTTGCGTACAAACAAAAGCTTTTCACCAACTATATTTAATCACATTGTGCTTTCCATTCGAGTGCAACGATTGCAAGCATTACATATTTAAAAGTCCTTATTTTCAAGATATGATGAAACGGTTTCTTGGTTCTTGCCATTAGAGCGTCGACATGTCTGATCCACCCCTTCCTGGTATTCAGCTACTTCCTGTCTGTTCATCGTGGGGACTGCCAGGTTGGTTACTGAATTAGTTAGTTATGTTCCTCGTCCACGTTCGTCAACATACTCTGTAATCGAATCGATATGTTCTAGAACACAACCCCACAAATCAAAATAACATCTTTGACCTTGAACTTTGTGGCGTTTGATTATTACAGAGAGCGTTTGTTCCGGATTAAAATGGCCGCACTCGGCTGTCAAAAGTTTCTCTTTCTAGATCGACTAGATCCCTAGAGGATTTTATGTCTGTTCATGAAAAGTTTGCTGCTTGACTGCTTGAGTATTCTACAATGGCATGGAATCATTCTCTCTCTCTCTCTCTCTCTCTCCCCGCGACGAGGGATTCATCTTCGGATGTAATGTCTTTGCTCATCAACTCTCTACAAAGAGCTCCGAAAGCTTTGGTCACGTGTGAATGTGAGGTCGACATTTTGTTTTTCGTGCGGTGAATTTATCAGAGGGGAATCATTTTCCAGCACGAATTCACTGGAGTCGTAAGAATATCTTAACGGGGGGAAAAGAAAATAAATCCTAGAGGAATTCGTGGAAATGCGAAGCACGCATAATAACATCAACACAGCCAAGCTGTATCGCACAGAAGTAATGAAATCACGTACCCAAAACAGTGAACAAGCAAGGCACTAGCTTGTTAATTTGTAGAGATGTTATTATACATAAATCTTACAAAGAAGCTGAAATCATAATAATATCTCTTCGAAAGTGAATGACTGAATGAATGAATGAATGAATGAATGAATGAATGAATGAATGAATGAATGAATGAATGAATGAATGAATGAATGAAATGAATGAACGAATGAATGAAAGAACGAACAAATGAATGAAAATGAATTTAAGTATGTTATCAAACATGGTTTACTTACTATTTTTGTTGTACGGTAATATTATTATTTTTATCATTTTTTTTGTTATTTTGGCAGCATTTATGTGGTTATTATAAGAAATGAAACTATATAACAGGTAGTAACGTTACAAATACAAATCATTGGACTTTTCACTGTTATTTACATATTTATTCACACGGTGATATTTCGACCTCTTTACAGAAGTCTTTATCAAAAAAACAATGTTAGTTTTCTTTCTTGGTTGTCCTCCTTTGTAAATCAGTTTTTAATAACTGAATATGATAGACGATAAATAAATATATACAATGAGGCAAAGGACGGGTGAATCCTAGCAGGGATATATTCTCTTAACAGCAATTCCGTGTCAGTAGTAATCCCATGGAGACTGTCCGGCTGGACCGTCGTTTATGCCAGCATTGTATATAATACACTCTATTTTTGCTTTTCTTATTTTGTTTCGAAATTTTGCAAACGTACGCTTCAGTGGATGTGTAGGCCTAATTCCTTTTTTCCAGATTGGCGAGATCTTTTTTAACCTTGATATCCGTTGTATGTTTTCACATTTCAATTCTTATAATGTTTATTCGGCAGATTATACTCAAACCTCAACAGTGAAGGCATTACTCTGCTGTATTAATGATGTTTACTCTCATATATAATTCACAGCTATACTCAACTATTAGTATGGCAAGGGGGTGTGCGTGGGAGTTTGGTTTTGCGTTTGTGGTTTGTGTTTGTGTGTTGGAGTGCTTGTGTGTTTGTTTACGTAAGCCATGTGTGTTAGTGTAACTTACTAAGGAGTTCCTGTAGGAAGTTCACGTGTGCTATAAACTGATCATCACCAGTTTCCAGTCCCATGGTCGCCCTAGGCACCACAAGACATCAGCTAGGCTACACGGATATTTGTATATCCGAGTGAACGGACATGTTTACGCCTGTGCAGATCGTAAAAATCCTAATAATATAACCGGTGGGTGGGCTCCTGTTTACGCCTAGCCTACGTACGATGCGCTCCACTCGGTCTGGGGTGGAACCTCCGCTAGTCAACGGTCACTCTTTCTCACAGGCCCTACGATATGCAGATGATTGTTGATTTTTTTAAAAAGACATACGTAAATAGGAGGCAGGCAAGCATTTTGCACAATAATTGAAGTAATTCAGAAAATTTGAGTCAACGTGTTTGATATACTTTGTAAACTGTTTTTGGCCTGCTTTCATGTTTTAGGCCTGCTTTCCAGTTCTAGGTCTTCTTTCCTGTTTAATTCTGTAATTTTTGTATCATGTGTACAAATTACAGAGAAAATAATAAATAAACAAAAACTTATGTAATAAGCCTATGTAGATCAAAATAAGATTGGCACATTTCAGTTTTCAGTTTTTATGACATCCTTTCAAAAAATAAAAAATAAACACTTTAAAAACTACAATTTTTGGCCAATTCAAACAAAATTCAAAATTTACAATTATTGGATTATACATTTATCAATTATTAACAATCACACAGTTCTGTAAATGTATAATTGTCCATGACTGCAGTCATAAAATTACATCAATCATGAAATCTGGTTGCGTTGAGATAGAATGCATCAAGTCGCAGTGGTTTGAATACGTCATGCATGCGGCTAAGCCCCTAGCCAAGGTCGAGCCGCGACCTTGGCGTGCAGCGTGCGTGTTAGTGTAACATCACTAGTTACTATAGTTAGGTCTATAAATCAGCCGCGATCAAACACAACTGAAATAATAGAAAGCTTAACATAATTCCGCTACATTGCGGTCAGTGCTGTTAAGATACTTTTACAAGTGTCTATCTAGGTACTTAGTCAATACTTAAGTCAAATTGATAAAACTATTGGTAAACGTATATTTTTATAAAACGCATCTAGGTCAAGATATAAAAATGTACTTGTGCAAACAACACGTATAAGAAATAGTAATATTCAAGTGATAGGACTATATGATTACATATAACAAGAATGTATAGGAAAATCTACGGACATTTATTTTGTTAGGACGAGTAAATTAAAATAAAGCTTTTAGGAAAGACACTAAAACAAACGATTTTATGAAACTTGAACATATCGAAGAATTGCAGAATTGAGCAGTGCACAGTAAATATAAAATATTGAATCAATTTACAAAATAAGACGGTATCAAAACTTTTTATAGGTTATTATAAAAGGTTTTAACATACAGGAACAGGCACAAAAAACAAATTGAATGTGCATCTAGGTTTCGACACAGGGACAGCGAATATCTCTAGGCTGAGTAAGTAGATACATGTTTTATACAACCCTGATTGCAATGACCTTGAAGCCGCGACCTTGGGCAACAAGGCGTCAGAAACAACCCCTGCGAATCCCCCAACTATCGATTTGTCCCACTTCTCCCCGCCCTGCTATCAAGGCCGTCACGTGGCGTCACGCGATTGGCTGAGATCCACATTGTCTGCATGCGATGTGCTCATTTCAAAGCAGGGTTTTGTGTATTCAATGCACTTGTTGTATAACGCTTTCATGGAATTGACCATTACCAAATCGAAGTCTACCTTGGATGTATTTGAAGGTCCGAGGTTATTGTCTAGAAAATTTACATTCTTTTAGATTTTTGTCTTTGAAATAAAGTGGAAATATTTTATGTTCTGATGGTGTTGCATTCTTTAATTGAAAAAAATCTAGTTCATTGCAAAATATGTTAACATTGATTTAAATAATCGCC
Source organism: Sweltsa coloradensis (assembly GCA_024449915.1). Taxonomy (NCBI): domain Eukaryota; kingdom Metazoa; phylum Arthropoda; class Insecta; order Plecoptera; family Chloroperlidae; genus Sweltsa; species Sweltsa coloradensis. Next base: position 58,417 of record JAMZAV010002370.1, on the reverse strand, counting down.
TTTGTAACGGTTTTTGTGACAACTGGCATTCAACTAATTTTATTTGCTTATTTTTTATCTGATGGCGCGTCTTATTTTATTTGATGGTTAAACTCTCCCATGTCAACAAGGCTGGATGATTTGTGACCACCGGTCTACAATGTAAACAACAAACACGTATATCTAAAGGTTGCCATCATGATTGGGATGGCTAAGACTATTCTACTAGGCTTCTCGAAATTAATAATTAACTGTCTAATATATCAACTGAGTTGCATGTTACAACGTTTGTTGGGAAATACACATTTCTCTCTTTGATTGATGGTGCTAGTTAGTTAGTGTTGTTTATTTTGACCTTTTGAACTTCAGTAAACGGAATTCTATTAATTATAATGTTGATTAGTAAAAGGCTACTGAATTGTTTTCCATCCTTGCACAACCTGAACATGATTAACGATAGCTTAATATTTGTAAATAAATCTAATACTCTATATAGAAGACTAATATGTAATTAATATAATTAAAAAAATTGCTCTTAAGTCAAAAATGGAAAAAGTCCTATTGATTTTTAATTTGACTATAAACAAATTAAACCTATTTTACCAGTATCAAAGTTTGTGAACTCTACATTCAGAATATTAAATATTAACTGAATAAATACCTTCAGGCCTAACTTACTTACTTAATCTATTACTTCCCTTTCACTTCATCCCCGTATTTGGTCTACGTGTTTTTATAGATATGGTGGAGGTGCCGGGTAAAAGTTAAAAAAGTTGGAATTATTATATTTTAAATACAAAACATCGTTAGATCCTGGCAGGAGACCCAGGCGACGGATCAAGCGCAGACCTTCTCCAACACCAGGATCTCTACTCGAACTTAACGTCCCTTTAAAGTTCTTAGCGTTGTAATTCCGGAGTAAACAATAAACTTACGAACTCAACTGCCTGTCCGCTCTTTCATTTTAATGCTTCAAGTATAAAACTAAACTTAGCTTCTTGGAAACAACGCTTGAATAAAATGGATAGTCTTTTATTTTACATTTATTGAAGTCCTCACGTATTGATCGATAACTTTAAAGGAACATAGGTCAACGAAAATATAGTTTCGAGAAACTTGCAAGTTACCGTGTTTAAGAAGAACGGCAAAGTAACTTACATTAACGAAGTTTCCTTTTATCGCAGAACTTGTCCAAAAGTTTGGTTCCACAATTAATATAATATTGAACAACAAATCTAATCATATATAATACTGTTCATAAAACTGTTCATTCTATATTTATTATTATTATTATTATTATTATTATTATTATTATTATTATTATTATTATTATTATTATTATTATTATATTATTATTATTAATATTATTATTATTTTTATTATTATTATTATTATTATTTTTATTATTATTATTATTATATTATTTTTTCTCTCTATTCCGTTACTTGACATACACAACGAGATGAAAATATAAATATTTTTAAAACAGTTGTTTGCCTGCAAGGTATTTAACACTAAATATTAGGTCCGGGAAAATTCATATATATAGTGAATGATAGCAATCATCCCATACTTTTATGACGATATTGCTATCATTCACTAATACTGTTCTCAAAGCGGGCTTATGCTTAAAAACCTTGTATTCATATATAAAAACTTATTGAAATTTTTAATTGTGCTTTTTGCCGGGAATAATTTACTAAAGAAGGAGGCACTAACTTACCCATCCCTTCCTGATGTTTCGGGAAAGTCATATCTCCCATCCTCAGATGCACTCACTCGCGATGTCTAATAAATCAATATGTTCACACATGTCCGCGAAAACCTGTAAATAAAAAAATATATTTATACTTATCTTCACATTGTGCATTGTTAGACACGCCACGTCCTCGTTTAAATCTAAGTGCCTGACAACCAAGATGAAGTTTGGTCAACTGGGTTGCACGATATCAAGCCAGAAGTTAGTTCAGAACTCCTGCATCCGGGATTAGCATTATACTCGTGATCCTTTTGTGACTACCAAGCATTGAAGTAATTAGGTTAATATCTCGAATGGAACAGTTCTAGACAAGAGTCTCCATTAAGAAATACAAAATACCATTACCGCTGGATTAATCACACAATGAGCTCAAACACAGGTTGTTTCACTGGTTTTACTGTCTGTTTATTCTTCAGACTTCATCTTGATGTCGGAGCTACACAATCATATAAACTATGCATACGAAACTAGAAGGACAGGTATATTTTGTTAATATTTAATACAATTCAGAAGTTAAAAAATCCATCCCGACCAGGGTTCGAACTAGAGTCTCCCACATTTCAGGTAGGCGCCTTAGCCAATAAGACCACCGAGACGATAACTTTTTAACTTCTTAAATTGTAGTGTTGCATTATAGATCTGATCACTAAAAGGAAATATTTGGAGTAAACCCTGTTTTTAGATTGACTTTATTTGTAAAATACACGAAATATTTTACAAAACGGTGAGATTCAAGCACATAGCTCTATTTTTTTTTAAAAAACAATATTTACAAATTTATTTTGTATAACATAATATACTTAGGCTATATTTAATATTAATGATCATATAGACGGTAAACTTGTAGTAGCACCATCGCATTATGTCGCACAAATATGAATATCACCTCATCATTAGTAGACAAACTTTTTCTAATAGTTCTGATGATAAAATTGAAATGTCCATTAAAACATCACTTGATAACCAAGTTTCGACCTCAAAAGTCGTCCGCGGTGGCACATACGATTAGGGCGCTGGTCCGAAGAGGATGAGTCTACGAGGACGTGGGTTCGAATCCCGCATAAGACATTTTTTTGTAATCGTCTTTCATAGTCATCTATCACCACTCATGGTCTTGAATAGCCTTAGTACATTAATATGGGGCTTATCATCGTCATCATCATCTTCGACCTCCAATTATTGTCATAAAAAATCTGTGTTGCCTTATTTACGGTCAGCAAATACAAAACTAAGCAATATTTTGAGATACTAACTTGACAAACTTATGCAAACAACAACATTGGACAATCGATAGAGCTGCAAAGCGTTCCAGAACTAACTCTTGCAATCTGCATAAAATCTAGTTTGTCCCGCATAGGCCTAGATATGCATCTAGAGTTTAATGCCGTGATAACGAACGGACTTGACCTTACTATAAACAAGTCTATCGGTTGTTGTGGTCGTGACCCAGGCTATACACACGCGAGAGCCCACTATGTTGTATCGCAGATGATATTATTACACTTGGGTTCCTCACGGCACCCAACACTCTTGTGCATGTGCTGCAACTATGGAAACTAACAGTCGCGGTGATGGATGAGCGTTTTTGTGCACAGAGCCAAATACATAAATCAAATAAAGTTCCTTCGGGTCTTAGGAAGAGAGCAGATTCTATCCAAAATTTACGCATTTTTTAGCATTTTTTTTTAAGTATACGCGTTTTTAATAAATGTCCGTGATTATTGTTTATGTGAGGTTTTTATTTTTAATCAATATAACAACTTCAATAGTACAGGGGCCTAATAGTTCGGTGTTATCCTCCGACTCAATTGTTGAATTCAGGATAGGATATTATTAATATTATTTTCTTTGTTTTTATCATCAAAATCAATGCTTTTTAATTTCGTTTTGTTTGGCTATTGAGTGTAAAGCTGTGTTATTCTCTATGGATATAACAGTTACGATAAAACCCGCAAATAAATTGAAAATGTCCAACAAATGTTTATAGTAACATTATAACATTAATGTAGAGATAATTCAAACTCCGTGGCATGTTTGTTGTTTATGAAATGTTAATATGTTTTGCGATTTCGCTTTAACATGACTAAATCAGTTATTGTTGTGTGTATATTGCCAACTTTGGCGAAATTGCGAACTTTAGAGTACATGCTCCTGCTTATTCTCAGAAATTACCACGTTTAGTTAGTCTAACATAGATAAATCTCGCTACTAAAACATCATTGCTATCAAAACAGTGATATGACAAGTGGAACAGCTAGTCTAAACTTCTCTACGGTGGACTTTGATGTTGTTATATTTGTATGTGTGTTATATTGTTAATGTTTCGATTACACTCAAATTTCTCGAGTATCTTTGCTATTAAAACAGTTACATCAAACATGACAAGTAGAGCTTCACAACACTTTGCTCCGGGGTTTGTTTATAAGTAGCGTATCTTGTATGAGTGTTTATTTTATTTACATTCACACAACACTAGTATAAAGTTTAGTTTCGCCCCCCTGTATCGCAGACACAACAATAATAATAGTTAGTGTGCATCTATATGGTATCGCACACAGACACAGACATAAGCTTTACTTGCTCTAACCAGTGCTCTGGTATCTCGACAACAGCTGACTCTCAACTATTAATTTTTATGCATCATTGCTGTGTCTGTGTGGACACAAGGAAACAGTGTCAGCTACTTGTTGGTTAATTAAACAAAGCGAATACAAATCTACTCTTTTAAGTAAACGCTTATGTCTAGAAAGTACATTTGCACCATTTTCTGGCTTACGGAAACGCGCTCCACAGTAGTCATTAACAAACACAACTTAGTTATTTGTTGTTATTTTGATTGTTATTAATTATTACTTATCAATCACATTACATGCCAAAGTCAACTAGAAATGGTATAATTAAAAATGCATAGTACATACAAATAAATTATGGATTAAATATTTACAGATCAAACATTACGGTTTGATTAAATTGAATGAGTCAGAAACTTGAATTGTGTTGATTAAATATTTCAGGCATGACTTAATATTTTGACAGGCTACGACTGCAGTTAACAAATTAGTATAAGAACTTTTTTCAAATGTAGAAAATAGATATTATGTGCCAATATATTTTAAATAAATTGCTAGGCGATACATGCTAGTAATGATTACAAGAGCAATGTTATATGCAGAATCGATTGGATAAACAGCTTTCACGTACAACTGTAATTCCCAACCAATTCCCGCAACAAATGAGGCGTAGAACAACACTGCTGGTAAAACCAATAGCGAACTTAACGCCTGACCTGTTTCCACCACTAAATCGTCCAACCCTGGAGTTTTCTGCGGCCGCGACCGCTGTTGGAATCGAATCATGGGCGAGAACTCCCCGCTTGGCTGAATCCGCCCCAACCCCAACCTCCACCGGCCCTGACCACATCGGCCCTGCCTGTTCGAGACGGGGCAGGGATGAGAAAACACGGGTTTTGGATTTTTATTTTATGCCAGAGAATGCAAAGCAAGTGGATGAAATCCATCGTCTCGCATGCATACAAAAGAAAGATGGTACACATATGTAGAATCTCAAGATTAATTGAGTCTGTAGGTTTGAACCTTCTTCAAATCCGATGCAATCATTCTTCATTATACTATATAATTCCTAGAGTTTTGAAGAAACCCCCAAAACCCACTTTGTATAAAAACCACATTTTTTCGGTCTGTATACATTTTTTTAACCCTAAGTCGGGGTAGGCATCGTTTTATTAGGCTATCTGAATCATGGACAATCACAACCCTCTGGACGGAATCTAAAATCTCATACACAAAACATCAATATGATAGAAGCACCGAGCGTCAGTCAGCCCATCACACCAGGTGCCGTGTGATTGGATAGCTCAGTGAATCCCCCAGCCAGCTTCAAGGTCACCGGTGTAACACAAGCACCGAGCGTCAACTGTTATGTGATTGGTTAGGCCTGTGAATCCCCCAGCTTGCTTCAAGGTCACCGTGTAACACAAGCACAGAGCTTCAGTCAGCCCATCTCACCAGGTGCCGTGTGATTGGGTAGCTCAGTTAATCCCCCAGCCTGCTTCAAGGGTCACCGGTGTAACACAAGCACCGAGCGTCAACTGTTATGTGTATTGGGTTAGCTCAGTGAATCTCCCAGCTTGTTTCAAGGTCACCGGTGTAACACAAGCACCCCAGCAAAAACAAACGTGCGGGAGACACCGGTATTAGTCCGGGCACTCTGGGCAGCGTGCGGGCTACGGGCTGCGTCGGGTTTCTAAGCTCAGGGCGTCGTGCGGGGCCCGGCCGGGCAAATTTTGGTAATATAGCTGACCTAGCCCTTACTCCCCCGGCTGTACCCCTGACATGCCCCGTGAAGTTTTTTCTTCTTCCCCCCAGCCTTTAACCGTCGGGACCCATGCACCCTTTCTTGTGCCCAGGCGCCCCCCGGCCGTAGCCAGTACATCCCCGTGAATGTATTTCTCTTCCGCCCGGCATTCCCCGTAGGGGGACCCGGCCATGCTCCATTTCCTTGGCTCCCCGGGGCGTTCAACGGCCGTAGCCAACAGCCCCGGGGATGGATTTCTTTTTTCCCCCCGGGCTTTTCCCCGGACGGCCCCATGCAATGTAACTGTTTTTAGCTGCCTGCCACTAACCAAGACACAAAATAAATTCTGTCTTTTTTTAAAAATCGTTAGTGTATTCCTCTACAATTTTTTTTGGGGATAGGTAGGAGCGAAGCAAAGATTCCTTTTCACACCTGGAGAAAAAAATCGGAAAGTTTATTTTTGTTTTTTGTTTTTTTGTTTTTTTGGGCTTTTGTTAACATGTTTTCCGGCTAAACCGTACTCCAATTTGATAAAATTTTTGGGTGGCCTTTTGAAATCTCTGATTAGAACTGCCACGTTTTTTATTTTTAGCGCAATCAAAAAAATTTATTTCTTATGAAATCGAAATTTTACGTTTTTTTTCGATTTTTTGAAATTTTTTTCGACTTTAAAAACACCACTGTTTTTCGTTTGTAATGTTTTGTTTTACAAAACCTTTAATTTTATGTTTGAATATTCGTGTAAAATTTTGAGCGCAATAAAAAAATTATTTCTTAAAAAATTTTGCAATTTGAGATTTTTTTTTTTTTTATTTCTTCGATTTATAACAGGACATGCTTTACTGATTGTAAAAATTTTTTCCCCCAACCTTAAATTTTATAAATTTAAAATTGTGTGAAATTTGAACGTAATCGAAAAATTATTCTTAAAAAAATCGAAATTTTTTCGTTTTTTTTGTTTTTAAAAAATTCCTCAACCAAACGCCCCAAAAAAGCGTTTGCGAAGCTCCTATAATTATCTTTGCTTACAATATAATAGCTTTTGGCCTGCTTAAATTTTTTTGTAAACAGTTTAAAAAAAAAATCAACACGAAAAAGTTTTTAAAACTTTTTACCAACTAAAAAAAAGAAAATGCACCAAATGAAGCATTTAATTTTTGGTTCAAAACCAATAGAATAATACCGTTATCTTTGAACGTATATTCGCATCGCATCGGCACATATTTTTATTTTTTCATATCACCCGCCTGGGCCCTGATCACTACAGGAACAAATTTCGAACAGCGCTTCAAAACAGAAACGGTTTGGAATAGCAAATAATTTGTCCCTTTATAAAAAAAAAACTGCTCCCTTTGTGTAATTTTGAAAAACTATTCAAACACATCAAAAATTTAAAAGGCGATACTGAGGGGCCCACAGAAAACGCAAAATTTTAATGAGCGTGCAGCAAAGCGAAGTTCCTTTTTCACTACACTGGAAAAAAAAACCCCGGAATTTTTTTTTTCTTTTTTTCTGTATTTTTTTCTGACTGTTGCACGATTCTGGCAAAACCGTTTCTCAATTGTGATGAATTTTCGGGAAATTTCTAAATTTCTAAACACTTTTTTTCGCGCAATCAAAAAAATATTTCTTATGAAATCGAAATTTTACGATTTTTTTCGAATTTTAAAATTCCTCGACTTATAACACCTACATGCTATATCCGATTGTAATGTTTTTTTTACAGAACCTTAATTTTATGAATTTATATATATTGGGGAAATTAGAGCGAAATCAAAAATTTATACTCATGTAATGGAAATTTTAGACTTTTTTTTTTTTTTTTTTTCGACTTATAACATCTACATGTTTCCGATTGTAAATTTTTTTTTACAAAACCTTTAAATTTTATAAATTTAATTATTCGCGTAAAATTTTAGTGTTTTGAAAAATTTATTTCTTATGAAAATCGCAATTTTGTTTTTTTACGTTTTTAAAAAATTACGCTCACCAAACGCGCCTGAAAAAGCGTTTGCGAAGCTTCCTCGTACTACAATTCAGTCAAGTCGATTTGCTGGATCTATAGGGGGGTTTTTTCCCTCAACTAAATTCTTCCGGGCGTAACTTTTTAAACGGCTTGACTTAAGAGGGAGACCGTGCTGCTGGATCGGTTTCGAGACACTTACATTTGAAATTTTATAACAACTTTAATTTAAAATGGGGTTAAATACCCACCACAGGCAATGACTGATGTCACAGCTTGAGCAATAAGCGAATAATACTGATATTTTATCATAAAAACTTTTTAATTTAGGTTTACATTTAGCTCACAGATCGCGCTACGGATCTACGTTAATATTGTCATGGAGGGGCATAGGCAGGGGTGGGCCCGGGGGACCGTCGGGCGTGAAGGGTGAGAGTGTGGGTTTAAAGGGCCGGGCCCCGGGCCGGGGCATAAAGGGTTTATAACAAGGGGGGCACCACGGCTATGGCCGGCAGCTATGGTAGCCCGTGGGGCCCCCCCGTCAGGGCCGGGGGGGACACTCCTAGGCGTACCCGTACGGGCACCCGGCAGGCCCCTCAGAAAACCCGAGCGGGCACCGGGCCCTACATCACATTTGTGTTTCTGGGCCGGCACCCCCCCACACTGGGTTTTGATTCTTCCCCCACTTTACCCTACCTCAATATCCACCACAAAGTGCGTGGGGATTGGATAGCTCAGTGAATCCACAGCTTGTTTTTAAGGCACCGGGGTAACACAAGCCGAGCACCGAGCCCACACACTGGATTTGTTCTTCCCCAAGTTTACCCATCTCAAAATTTACACACAACTTTTTGGGTATTGGATAGCTCAGTGATCCCCCCCCAGCTTCAAAATCACCGGTGTAACACAAGCACCAAGCGCAACTTTATGTGATTGGTTTGGCTGTGTCCACAGCCGCTTCAAGGCCCCGGGGTAACACAAGCACGGAGCACCGAGCCCTCACACGGAGTTGATTCTTCCTCCAAAAGTTTACCCACCTCAATTTCACACACAACGTGCGGGGTTTGGATAGCTCATGAATCCCCCAGCCCCTTCAAGGTCACCCGGTTTAACACAACACGGAGCACTGAGCCTATCACACTGACTGTTGATTCTTCCCCCAAAGTTACCCCATCTCAAAATCCACACAAACGCGCGTGGGGATTGGGTCTCAGTGAATCCCCCAGCCCCCCTTCAAGGGCACCCTGTAACACAAGCCCCAGCAACCGAGCCTATCACACTGGGTTTGATTTTTCCTCCAACGTTTACCTACCCCAAAATCCCACACAAAAGTGCTTGGGTTTTTGGATAGCCAGTGAATCCCCCAGCTTGTTTCAAAGGGCACCGGTGTAAACAAGCACCCAGCCCGACCTATCACACTGGGTGTTGATTCTTTCCCCCAACGTTTCCCTACCTCAATATCCACACACAACGTGCGTGGGGATTTGGGTAGCTCATGAATCCCCCAGCCCTTCAAAGGGCACCGGGGGGGGGGTAACACAAGCACGGAGCCCCCACCCTCACATGGATTTTGATTCTTCCTGCAACGTTTACCCTATTCAATATTCCACACAAAGTCGTGGGGATTGGATAGCTCAGTGAATCCCCCAGTACTTAATCACCGGTAACACAGCACGGAGCCCGACCCCCAACACTGGATGTGGATTCTTCCCCCAACGTTTTCCTACCCCAATATTCAACACAACGCGCGGGGTATTGGAAGCTCGTAATCCCCCACTTGCTTCAAGGGCACCGGTGTAACACAAGCCCAGCACCAGCCCATAAAACCCGGTTTGAAATTCTTCCCCCAACGTTTTCCCTACCCCAATCCAACACAACGGCGGGTTTGGGTAGCTCAGTGAATCCCCCAGCTTTTTCAAAAGGCCCTGTAACACAAGCACGAGCACCGAGCACATAACACTGGATGTTATTTTCCTCCCCGTTTACCCCACCTCTATATTCACCACAAAGTGCGTGGGGATTGGATAGCTCAGTGAACCCCCCCCACTTCAAGGGCCCCGGGTAACACAAGCACCCAGCACCGAGCCCCTCACACTGGGTGTTGATTCTTCCTCCAACTTTACCCTACCCCATACCACCACAAGTGCGTGGGTATTTGGGTAGCTCAGTGAAACCCCCAGCCCGCTTCAAAGGGCACCGGGGTAACACAACACGGGGACCGAGCCCATCACATGGAGTTGTTCTTCCTCCCAAAGTTTTTTCCCCTTTCAAAATCCACACAACGTGCGGGGTATTGGGTAGCTCGTGAATCCCCCAGCCAGCTTTTAAGGTCACCGTGTAACACAAACCCGACACCGACCTACACACTGGATTTTGTTCTTCCCCCAAATTTACCTACCCAAAATCCACACACAACGCGCGTGGGGTTTGGGTAGCTCTGAATCCCCCGCCTGCTTCAAGGTCACCGGTGTAACCAACACGGAGCACCGAGCCCACACACTGGATTTTATTCTTTCCCCCAAAGTTACCCCACCTCAATATCCACTCCAAGCGCGTGGGTATTGGATAGCTCAGTGATCCCCCAGCCAAAATTCAAGGGCCCGGGGGGGAAAACAAGCACGGAGCACCCACCTATCACACTGGGGTGTTGATTCTTCCTCCAACGTTTACCCTACCTCAATATTCCACACAATGCTGGGTATTGGGTAGCCATGAACCCCAGCCAGCTTCAAAGGGCACCGGGGTAACACAAACACGGAGCACCGAGCCCATCACACTGGGGTGTTGATTCTTCCTCCAACGTTTACCCTATCTCAATATTTACACACAACGGCTGGGTATTTGGGTAGCTCAGTGAACCCCCCGCCCCCTTCAAGGTCACCGTGTAACACAACACGGAGCACCCCCTATCACATGGATGTTTTATTTCCCCCAACGTTTTTCCCTACCTCAAAATTTACACACAACGTGCTGGGTATTGGAAGCTCGTGAATCCCCCACTTGTTTTTAAGGTCACCGGTGTAACACAAGCACGGAGCACCGGCCACACACTGGATGTTGATTCTTCCTCCAATGTTTACCCTACCTCATATTCACACAAACGCGCGGGGGATTGGATAGCTCTGAACCCCCCGCCAGCTTCAAAGGGCACCGGTGTAACACAAGCCCGAGCACCGAGCCTTCCACGGGGTTTATTTTTCCCCCAATGTTTACCCTACTCAAAACAACACAACGCGCGTGGGGATTGATAGCTCAGTGAAACCCCCACCAGCTTTAAGTCACCGTTAACACAAGCACCGACACCGACCCCTCACCTGGATGTTGATTCTTCCCCAACGTTTACCCCACTCAATATTCACACACAACGCGGTGGGTATTGGATACTCATGAATCCCCCAGCCACTTCAAGGTCACCGTGTAACACAAGCACGGAACCCACCTATCACCGGATTATTCTTCCTCCAAAAGTTTACCCATTCAATATTTACACAAACGCGCGTGGGGGATTGATAGCTCGTGAATCCCCCCGCTGCTTCAAGGCCCCCGGGTTTTAAAACAAGACGGAGCACCCACCTACACACTGGTGTTGATTCTTTCCCCCAAATTTTTCCCTATCTCAAAATTCCACACAACGCGCGGGGGGATTGGATAGCTCAGAATCCCCCACTTGTTTCAAGTCACCGGGGGTAACCAAAACACGAGCCGGCCCATCCACTGGATGTTTTATTCTTCCTACAACGTTTACCCTACCTCAATATTTACTAAAAACGTGCGTGGGTATTGGTAGCTCATGAAACCCCCAGCCAGCTTTAAAGGGCCCGGTGTAAACCCAAACACGGAGCACCCAGCCTATCCACTGGATTTGTTCTTCCTCCAACTTTTTCCCCACCTCAAAATTTTCCCCACAACGCGGTGGGTATTGGATAGCTCAGTAATCCCCCCCTTGCTTCAAGGTCCCCGTGTAACACAAGCACGGGGCACCGAGCCCCTCCACTGGATTTTTGATTCTTTTTCCCAAAGTTTTCCCTACCTCAATATTTACTCACAACGCGCGGGGTATTGGTTAGCTCATGAAACCCCCACCAGCTTCAGGTCACCGGTGAAAACAACACGGAGCCCGAGCCCTCACACGGGGTGTTTTCTTTCTCCAACTTTCCCCACCTCAATATTCACCACAACGTGCGTGGGTATTGGGTACTCAGTGATCCCCCAGCTTGCTTCAAGGTCACCGGGTAACACAAGCACCGAGACCGAGCCCACACACTATGTTGATTCTTCCTCCAACGTTTACCCTACCCCAATATTCACAACAAAGTGCTGGGGATTGGATAGCTCAGTAAAACCCCCAGTTTGTTTTAAAGGGCACCGTGTAACACAAGCCCGACACCGACCCTCACATGGATGTTTATTTTTCCTCCAAAGTTTTTCCCTACCTCAATATTTACACCAAAGGCGTGGGGATTGGGTAGCCAGTGAATCCCCCCCCCGCTTGCTTCAAGGGCAGGTGTAACACAAGCACGGAGCACCGAGCCCACCACGGATTTGATTCTTCCTCAACGTTTACCCTACCTCAATATTCACCACAACGTGCGTGGGGATTGGTTACTCAGGAATCCCCAGCCAGCTTCAAGGCACCGTGTAAAACAACACGGAGCACCCACCCCTCACACTGGAGTTGATTTTTTCTCCCAAGTTTTCCCTACCTTAAAATTCACACACAACGGCGGGGTATTGGATACTCAGTGAACCCCCCGCCTGCTTCAAGGTCACCGGGAACCAAGCACGGACACCGAGCCCATCACACTGGGTGTTTTATTCTTCCCCCAACGTTTACCCTACCTCAAAATTTTACTCACAACGCGCGTGGGGATTTGGTAGCTCAGTGAATCCCCAGCTTTTCTTCAAGGGCACCGGTGTAACACAAGCACGAGCACCGAGCCTATCACACTGGGTGTTGATTTTTTCTCCAAGTTTACCTACCCCAATATACACACCAACGTGCGGGGTTTGGATAGCTCATGAATCCCCCCCTTGCTTTAAGGGCACCCGGGGTAACACAAGCACGGAGCGCCCCAGCCTATCACACTGGGTGTTTTATTCTTCCTCCAAAAGTTTTTCCCTCCTCAATATTTAAACAACGCGCGTGGGTATTGGTAGCTCAGTGAAACCCCCCGCCCAACTTCAAAGGGCACCCGGGGTAAAACAAGCACGGAGCACCCAGCCCATACACTGGGTGTTTTATTCTTCCTCCAAAGTTTACCCTACCCCAATATTCACCACAACGCGCGTGGGTATTGGGTAGCTCGTAAACCCCCAGCCAGCTTCAAGGGGCCCCGGTGAACACAAGCACGGGGCACCGAGCCCATCCCCAATGGATGTTGATTTTTCCCCCAAAGTTTACCCCACCTCAATATCCCCACACAAAGCCGTGGGTATTGGTAGCTCATGGAAACCCCCCTTTGTTAAGTCACCGGTGTAACACAACACGGAGCACCGAGCCCATCACACTGGATGTTTTTTCTTCCTCCAACGTTTACCCTATCTCAATATTCCACACAACGCGCGTGGGTATTGGATAGCTCAGGAATCCCCAGCCAGCTTAAAAGGGCACCGGGGTAAAACAAGCCCGAGCTCAACTGTTATGTGATTGGGTTTGGCCTGTGAACCCCCAGCCAGCTTCAAGGTCACCGGTGTAAAAACAAGCCGGACCCGAGCCTATACACTGGATGTTATTCTTCCTCCAGTTTACCCTATCTCAAAATTTAACACAACGCGCGTGGGTATTTGGGTAGCTCGTGAATCCCCCCCCTGTTTAAGTCACCGGTGTAACACAACCGGACACCCACCTATCCACTGGATTTGATTTTTCCTCCAAAGTTTACCCTCCCCCCCAAAATTCCCCACACAACGTGCGTGGGGGATTGGATAGCTCAGTGAAACCCCCAGCCCGCTTAAGGTCCCCCCGGTGTAACCAAGCACCCAGGTCAATGTTATGTGATTGGGTTTGGCCTGTGAAACCCCCCGCCGCTTCAAGGGCACCGGTGAAAACAACACCAAACACCGAGCCATCACACTGGGTGTTGATTCTTCCTCCAACTTTACCCTACCTCAAAATCCCCACACAACGTGCGTGGGTATTTGGGTAGCTCTGAAACCCCCGCCTGCTTCAAGGTCACCGGGGTAACACAACACGAGGTTAACGTTATGTGTTGGTTAGGCCTGTGAATCCCCCGCCTGTTAAGGGCACCGGTGTAACACAAGCACGGAGCCCGAGCCATCACACGACTGTTGATTCTTCCTCCAAGTTTTCCCTCCTCAATATCCCACACACGCGGTGGGGGGGGATACTAGTGAATCCCCCAGCCTGCTTTAAGGTACCGGTGTAACACAAGCACGGGGCGTCAACTGTTTGTGATTTGGGTTTGGACCGTGATCCCCCAGCTTGCTTTTAAGGTCACCGGGGTAACCCAAAACCGGGGCCCCCGGGCCCATCACACGGATGTTATTCTTCCCCAACGTTTTCCCTACCCCAAAATACACACAACGTGCGTGGGGATTTGGGTAGCTCAGTGAATCCCCCGCCCGCTTTTAAGGGCCCCGTGTAACACAAGCACCAAACGTAACTGTTTTTGTGTTGGTTAGCCCGTGAAACCCAAGCTTGCTCAAAGGGCACCGGGGTAAAACAGCGCGACGTCAACTGTTTTGATTGGTTAGGCCCGTGAATCCCCCGCCTGCTTCAAGGGCAACGGTGTAAAAACAAGCCCGAGCGTCAAAATGTTTTTGTGATTGGTTAGCTCAGTGAAACCCCCAGTTTCTTTAAAGGGCACCGGGTAAAAACAAGCCGGAGCACCGAGCCCCCTCCCCCTGGATGGGATTCTTCCTCCAAAATTTTACCCTATCAATATTCACACACAACGTCGTGGGGATTGGGTAGCTCAGTGAACCCCCAGCTCTCAAAGGGCACCGGGGTAACACAAGCCCGACACCGAGCCCCCACACGGAGTTTATTCTTCCAACGTTTACCCTACCCCATATTCACCACAACGTGCGTGGATATTGAACAAACAAATGCCAACGGATAACGGAACCCACGTAAAAAGAACTTTGTTAAAAGAGTTTAGATCTGGCCATGTGTGCCACTATACGAAAAATTTTCTTGCTTGTGTTGGTCAGAGTACTCAGCCGAACATGCAAACCCATGTCGCAAACACCCTGGTTAATCAACGATAATACACATTTTTAATTTGAAATATACTGGAAACAGTACTCGAAAAAAAATCAAAAAGTTTTTACTTACTTTTTAATCAATCCAGAAATTATAGATTTGTTTAAATTTTCCCGGTTTATTAAAAATACCTACGGGAGCGTTCTTTTGTTACTGTTGTTACGTTGCAAGTTTGTCGATATTGGCGATCTCGGCGGACCAATGAGCGACAAGTATTTTAAATTGGGGGCCGCTGATTGGCTGCAATTAATTCATCCGCTGGTGACGTTAGAATCTGCTTACTTGCTTCGGAACAACTTCTTATGTAACTTTTTAGTATTGATTCATCACAGATACATTTAACATGGTTAAAGTTGAATGAATTCGTATTTTTATAATTTAAAAAGGCAAACACAGTTTAATGGTTAAATTCGAAGAATGAATGGGATTTCTTTCAATTTTAGTTTGGAGATGTGAAGAGTTGAACTAATAACGATGTAATAAAGTTATAGGAAGTTGGAATATATTTCTGGACTCCTTGCTAGGTTCAAAGCTAGATCTCTACAGAACACAGCTGGCAGACTGAAGTTAAACTTTTAAGTAGGTATGTATATTCAGATGGACGAAATACAAAATAATTCCCTTAACATTTTGGAAATATAAAATGACTTAAGAGGATTGAGAAAGACTAAATTCCGAAAATAGAATTTTAGCAAGATGGGACAAGAAGAGAAAACAAAAAAAACTGCGATAGAAAGATGTCGTTGTTTTAAAAAAGGGTATAATATAGATTGATTCATACTCAAACCATTTTTAAAGGAATCATTTATAAAGAATAAAACAGAGTTGATAATGATTATTGCGACTTAAATTCTTTTACCCAGCTCAAGAAAAAAATCCCAAACGGCGCACTGGGTAGAGGTTTTGACAGTCGGGTCAGATCTGGGAAAAGGCGAAGTTCATGTTAAAAAAACTTGAGAATAATCTTATCATTAAATTTTCTCCCAATTCATATCCTATTGTGTGAATTTTTATTAAATGGCATTTTGTGTACCGACTATAAATAAAAATTGTCTGGACCGGCACCTCCACCAAAAATGTTTGTAGATCCTGGACCAGCACCTCCACCAAGTAGGTTTGTAGATCCTGGACCGGCACCTCCACCAAAAATGTTTGTAAATCCTGAACTAAACCCTCCACCCTCAAATCATTTTTTTCTTTACCCAAAAATCGGTCCCCTTTTTTGACTATAAAAGGTTCCCCCCCCAAATACCGCCCGAGATTTCGGGTCCCCGCCCCACCACTACAAAAAAGAAATCCTAGGAAAATGCGCCCCAAAAATTGGAAGGGGAAAATTTAAAAACTCCTTTCCCCTTTTTGTTTTACAAATTAAAATTAAATACCATGCAAATAGGGAAATTAAAAATTTATCTACAAATGTATAGATTTGTTTTTTTAAAAAACGTTGCATGCTACTTTTTCCCCCTTTTCCCAATAGACAGACTAATCCCTATCCCAACCAGTTTTCCCTATTATTTTCCGAGTCCCCAAAAAATCCGAAATATTTTTTTCCCTTTTTTGTTTTCCACATGTCGCATAACAAACCGCCTGAAAATTTTTTTAGTTTTATTTGCATTTTCATTAGCTGCACCCAAAACACCAAAACCGAAAGCCTTCGATCTGCGTTTCCCGAGCCCGCAGTCTCCCCCCCAAACCTGGGATCGGACCCCTTTTGATATAACCCTGACCCAGCAAACCCACCCGTAAAAACATCCGGATCATGCACTCGGGGTTTCTCGCTATCTTGGGTTTTAAAACCCGGGGAAAACAAAGCAGGAAAATTTCCCCTTTCTCCAGAAAACCGGTTTCAATTAATTGGGGTTTAAAAAAACAAACTTTGGCGGGAAATTAATTTCAAGAGGGCCCTTTTTAAGACTTTATGTTAGCCCCTTAAAAAACCATTTGAAACGTTAAAAAACGACGTAAATAAAAAATTTTGTAGAAGAGCCCCGAATTATTATGTTTACCTTTGGGTTGAGCTTTAAACCAACACAGCACCCCCGGGGGCCCGGAAAAAGAAAAGTTTTGTAAGGAAGAGATCGCAAATTTTGTAAGAGAAAAAAGCAGCAGGGGAAACCCAAGACAAAAATAAAACTGATGTCATTAAAAATTTTATTTTTAAAAAGTTTTTTTAAATTCCCTTTAAAAAAAACTGATTTAAAAAGGGAGGAAACTAAATAAATCAAAATTACATAGATGCAGCCACAAAAAATGAACTAAAAATTTAATTTAAATTTTTTTGTAATTTACAACAAAAAAAGCTTTAAAATAACAATTTCCCCAAACAAAAAAAAATGGAAAATTAAAATAAAAAATTAAAAAAACAAAAAGATGTTTTTCAGGCCCTCCCCGAGCCCAAAAAGCCCCCACCCCTAAAATTTAATTTTATTTGCAAAGGGGAAAAAACTGTTCAAAAGTTAAATTTAGTAAATGTTTTTTTATCATGGAACCCCTTTTTAACTTATTTTTTCTTTACCCGGGAAGAGGTTATCGAAATTTCCGTAAATTTTTCCCCTTTTTTTTAAATCGATTTTTTGGCTTGTTCAAATTTTTTAACCCAAACATTTCTACCCTTTAAATTATCAATCAATTAATCAAGGATTATTTTAAATTTGGGTTTGTAGTACGTTTTGTTAGTTTTTGTGCCTTAAAATTATTTTTTTTTGGGGTAGTGGTTTTTAAATAAGTTTTGATGTTGTATTTGATACTGTTTTAACTTTGAATTTTAATAAAATTGTTTTAGGGGGGTGAGGGTACAACGTACCAGGGCAAAATGCTCTTTCTGTCATTCTCGCATTCTTTTTTTAAAATAATGTTAAAAATGTTTAATGAAAAATGCAATTTAAAATTAACAAAAACAATTTTGAATAAAAAAGTAAAATTTATAACACTAGCTTGTTTTTCACGGGCAACCCCAAAAGGAATGGGGGCTCTTATAAAACCCTCCTTTAGAAAACAAAATTCCTTTTAAAAAGTCCAAGGGAGTTACTCCCGCCCCGTTCTTGTTTGTTTTTCCCTTTTACTCAATTATTACCCGTGAATTTTTAAAAAACTATCTCTAATTTTTTACCTTTTCGAACTTTCCTTACGGGAAAACTTTTAAAAGAAAAAACCAGCCCCGAACCCCCCACCAACATCCCTTCAATTATTCACCCTTCCCAAACCGGGGACATAAGAATAAAATCCCAATCTCTCCACGACAAAGGGCCCAATATAAAAACTGAATACTAATACTCCCTTTGGCCCTTTCCCGTTTTAAAAATTTAGGGTGTAAAAAGAACAAATATTCAAAAAAACCGCTATTTTCTAATTGAAAATCCTTTTTCCCAGCCCCCTCCTTTTAAAAACCTTGTTTGGTATTCCCTTTGAACCCCGATATAAAAATTTCCAAAATTTAAAAGTTTTCATATTTTTTTAAAAATTTCTTTGTCAATCAGGGGGAAGAATGATACAAAATAAATTACTTTGAAAAGGTATTTTTTCCCCCAAGATTTGTATTGAAATTTATATTCAAACTAGATTTCCCAGGGAATTTCTTTAAACGCTTCAAGAAAGGGGACACACCCTAAAAAGGGGAATGGTAAAGTTGTTTTGGGGAACCTAAAAAGGGAATAGATGGGGGGTTAAGTTTAAAGGGGGGTCTTTTTAAAATTTAAATGCCTAAAAATAGGAACGAGATTCGTTTTAAACCCGGAAAATTAAGGTGTAAAACCCCTTCCCCTCTAAAAGGGGAAAAAAACTAAAAGTAGGTTTTTTTAAACAACATGGATTTTGTACCCATGTTTGGGTTTGGCGCCGGGTGGGTTACTAGGTCACTGGGGGGGGGGGGGGGGAAACGGGGGAAGGGGGTTTGTGAAAGGGGACACGTCGGAGTAGAAAATTAATTTTTAACGACACATTGGCTTAGCGCACCCCAAAAACCAGGAGGGTTTTACGGGAAAAAAACAGAGGGTATTGGTCTGTTTGGCCCCCGGGACCAAAAACTATTTAACTTTGCACAATAGCTTACTTTAAATTTTAAATTATTTACCTAATAGATCCTTATATCCCTATTTTAAATTTTCGGGTGGGAATGCCCATTTGATTTTTTGAAACGCTAATAGGGTGAATACACGGGAAGTAAATTAAACCCCCGTCAAATGATATCATTGGGAAATTTAAATTTGGCCATTATTTGGGATGCAAAAATTTTTCCTTTTAAAGTTACCCACCTGGTTAAACCGGGCCCCCTCCTTCCATTTTGAATCAACTAAAAAACCAGGGGAAAATTTTCCTTTGGGATCTTTGAAAATTTTGGGCATCAAATTATATAAAATCAGATCGGGGTTTTGGTTTCAAAATAAAATGCCCTTTAACTTTTCCCAGGGATGGATGGATTCAGGGAGAAATTAGCCCAAACCCAAAAACCCCTAAAAATATCTGGACTCAAGGCATGACTATGGCAGGTTTTTAATTTTGGCTTTTTTATACAACTTTTCCCCCCCAAAGTTTTATTATTGGGGAAACAATTTTTTATGTCGAGAGGGAGGCGATCGTTTTCCCGCCCCTGTTCTCTTGATCCCTTTACGTTTGGGTTTGGCCGGGTACTTTATTTTTCTTCAATTTTATGGAAGAATTTTTAAAACCCAAAGTTGGCCTTTAGGCTTTCTCAATGTGTTTCTATTATAGACACAAATCTTTTAAAATTTTTAAAATTTAATTTTGATTTAACTCTAAAAATTTATGTACGGTTAAAAGAACATAAGTGGTAAAAGTTCCCTATAAAACCTGTTTTTCGATTTCGCTTCGGGCAAAAAATTTTAAAAATTTAATTTTAACTTTTTTTATTGGGGTTTTTGTGTGTTTTAAATAATGAAGTTCTTTGAAACCCAAAATTCATTTTTTTTTAACCCTAAATTTAAAAAAGGAAAAATAAATGAAAATTACACTAAAAAATTTTATTTCTGGACTGACAAAAGTGAACTCTAAATGCGAATTCGTTTGTAAATCTATTTTTCAAACTGCAACATTAATTATATTATTGATTGCGTTAGGACTGGCTAATGATTATTCCATTGATGTGTTCGGTACATGACTATCTCAGAAGTGGATTTTAACCTCCTAGACTAAATATCAACATCGACAGCCCCCCCTCCACCAGATTGCGCCTTAGATCCATCCCCTTACTGAGTGTTAGTAAATCGTACAAGATGGCGTCTTATGATTCGCTACTGGTGTTGCCATCTCAGATTGTGCAAGTTACTCTAGCACAGCCTATACTCTCTGTGATTCACGAGGGTTGTTCTGTCTATGGCGTTATCTGGTGACCCAGTTCCTAGGACGAGGCCTGCGGGGGTGATACACCAGTAGGACGTAGTGCTGCACCCTTGCTTGACTGATTCAACCACCCTGTACTTCCACCATCGCATTGATGAAGGAACTAATATATTTCATAATATAATATAACACACTACATCCTTCAGCAACATAATTTACTTTCTGAAGAAACATATTTTAGCAATTACGCACAAGAACGAAATTCATAAACAATCTCGTTAGTTGGATTTGTTATTTTATTTGTGCTTATCCAGAAATTGTAAAAGTCAACCCTAATTAAAGATATAATCAAGATCAGGGTTGGTTTTGGTAATTTTCTGGACAAGACAGAAAGAGAGAAAAGAAAGAGAAAACAATAAAGACAACATAGCTTCCCTGCAGATACACAAGTTGGACCCTGGGCTGGACAGGTTTATAGGTCGTTTTGAGCGCAAAACAGAACAGAACAGAACAGGACAGGGTATATGAACTAATTTCATGTATTCAATTTGCATCAGTTTAAACAAAATAGTACATGATTTAAATAATTAAGTTTACATTTGTAATTAATTGATGGGTTTGATTTGTGTGCAAATATACTTCAATGATTTGTATGAACGAGTAAATATTTAGTTTCCATATCAGTATAGGTATGTTAACAATAACAACAATTGTATTGTATTGTGTTAATTAAAATCAAGTCATAAAACGATTGATTATGTATCGCTTCTTCATTTTTTTTTTTACCGAGGGAAAAACCCTTTTTTTTTGTAGGGTGCAATGTATGCCCTTCTCAAGTCAACTAGTTATGTTGCGGACAAAACAATTGTGAAGGGATGTCCGAGGGCTGTTTAAGAGGACTCAATCCCTTGCATCCGCATTAACGACTGAGGAAACCTCAGAAAAAACCTTCAGTTAAGGATGAGATTCAAACGCGGGATCTCCCGAATCAGAGTTGACGCTTAAACCAACATTGTCTGTGCTTTTCCATTAAAAAGTCTTCGTCAATCCCAACCCCTCTGTACCCCCCCCCCCCCACGTATCCCGTAACTTCTGACCCCCCTCCCCCCCCCGATGCCACCTCCACCGTCTCACTGTCAGCCACCCCCTCGGACCGGCTGTTCTCGTGAGTCCTGACAGCGCGATGCCTGCTCGCTGACAAGGAAGAACAACATTGTGACTTCCTTGTCAGCGAGAGACATGTCTAGAAGAGCAACATTCTGTCAGCTGGACGATGACAAACTCGGACTAAACACTTTAAGAATCACCCTCAGTAACTGCTGGGTAGTTTAAACCAGTCTGGTCATGGGGTAGAATCTTGCTAAATTTTGTTCTCTATTACTCTGTCAATAAGAGGCGACAAGTGAGACTAGGTCATCAAAAACCAGGGAACTATTTACCAAACTTAAAAACAATGTCAATCGACAACGACGAACTTTGCAAATAGAAAAAGTCATGCTCAGCGCGGATGTCTTCACATTTAGCGTGCCAGATGAAGTAAATGTTAGTCCTGGGGTTCTATTTAATAAAATGTCACTGTCGATAGACTTTTGACATACGATTTAGCTAATCAGCTCTTCATTCCTTTTGGGATACACCCGCCCCCATGATTGTTTACCTGATATTTAAAAAAATAATGTATTTTATTTAGTAAAAAAAAAACTGATTTACAAAGGAGGACGACAATGAAATGAATCTAATTACATAAATGCAGATACAACAATAACGCACACTTAAGTGAAGTTTTAAATAGTAATATTACAACAACAATATATTATTAAAAACACATTGATTTAGGTAACTCTCGTGTGTATGGATATATCGCCCACCTCGGGCACACCCGTCATCAGTCAACTCAAACACATCCACGGTGTCACCCTCAAGTTGAGGTATCGACCCGAGCTATTTCAGTGGCAATTACATCAAGACTAACTCATTAAAAACTAACAGGGCTTCGACCATGCCCGAGAAGTCTTAGGAAAGATAACATTGCAAGGAGGTTTGGGTGTTCACGTAAGGTTTCTTTTGATGGGACTTTCCACCCTGCTTTGAATGCCTGTTTGTTCTTTGACTTTGACGACTGAGCAGCTGATTGTAATGATACACCTAGAGAAAATCAGCCAAAACCTTGGCAAGAAAGTTAAAATATACGTGAAATACAATTTTATTTTTTTGCATACTTCGACGTACACTCTTGAGCAGAAGTAAATCAGGGGCAGTGTGTATAGTAGATGCAACTAGACTCCTTGATTAACTAATAGTCGATCGTGTATATCATGTACTGTGTTACGTCATCATGCTACTTTATGTTGCTCGATTTGGATAGTCGGGAAACACTCCCGTAGGTGGAATTGTTAATATTTAATAAAATCCAGAAATTACAAAATCCATCCCGATCGGGGTACGAACCCTAGTCTCTCACTTTCCGGGTGGACGCCTTAGCCAACTAGACCACCGAGACGGTAACTATTTAACTTCTGTATTGTCGTTACATTAAAGAACTTGAATGGATGGAACAATAACGCATCGAAAAACTGTTGCTGTTGAATTGAACCCCGATCGGGATGGATTTTTTAATTTCTGGATTGTTTTAAATATTAATGCTACTTCATGCTTGTCAAGGTGTTTCTCAATTGTAAATAAATTAAATTATTTATAATAATTTGTGAAATGTTTTTTGTCCTGTCTGTTGTGGTTTTTTAATTGTTAATTTTGTTTGATAAAGATTTCTGTAAAGAAATCAAATATCAAATTAAAATAAATATTTTGTTAACTAACAGTGAAAAGTCCAATGATTTATATTTATAAAATT
This sequence comes from Sweltsa coloradensis, assembly GCA_024449915.1. Taxonomy (NCBI): domain Eukaryota; kingdom Metazoa; phylum Arthropoda; class Insecta; order Plecoptera; family Chloroperlidae; genus Sweltsa; species Sweltsa coloradensis. The sequence continues at coordinate 35,031 of JAMZAV010002370.1, read as the reverse complement.
AAATGCACATACATAATTATCTGATTTCCACCCGAAATGTCAAGATCCGACACCACAGCCTGTAAGATCTTATAACATACGTCACGTGAGCGTTCGTGGGTGTTGGCTGCAAGTCCAATTTCACCGCTTCTCCGCGCGAGGCATTTCCAAATCGATTTCTTGTGTCATATCTTGAATCTTGAATGATTTGTGATGTAAAGTATACACGTTATCTCGCAGTAGAATATATACAGAAACACATTTCTGTCCATGAACTCCTTTATGATATTAAATATTGCCAAGCAACATAAAATTGCTGACAATAAGTTTGATGTCCTTTGTATGGTCAAATAGATTTAAATTATGCTATGGGAAGTTTCATCTTCCTTCTACTGACAAACATTATTTCAACGAGGGAGCGAAGCGACTGAGTGTCTCCATTCAACTCAAACGGCGATTATTCTCTGATTCTGTGTGTGTGTCTGTCTGTACGTAAAAAAATCAGACGAATCGCAGAACAGATTGCGCTGAAATTTTAAACAGACATCCGGTACGAGTTTACTAAGAACTAGATCCATTGCGATTTAAACCTACTATAAATGAAAATGTGATTTCTTTAAAATATCGATAGCATTTGTTTAGATTTTTCATATGTACTCAACACATGGCTCACTCACTCGTTTAACAACGACTTTGGCGTTTCCCTAGTTATTAATATTGCAGTATTGAAATCGATTTTTCACTCACGATCAGTGAATCGTGGTCTATTTTTGAACTACTTATTTACCAGTCTCATTAAAGTTTCATTAAAAAATAATATAGCTTATCTAAGTTACGAATATCATCTGACTGAAATTACGTTGTTGGTTGCATGTTTGTCTTAATTGATGCGATTATGTTTTAATTCCTTTCCATATCGTTTATGAATGGCATGTTATTACGGACACGACGAGCTTATCTCATGAAAGGGCAGCATCTGTGAAAGGAGGCTGGAGTATTATGTGTCTCTCTGTGTAGAGGGCGGACTTGACACTGACTGAGTGGACGGGAATGAAACGTACTTCCCAACCTTGCAACTCATTCTCCTGTGGGATAACTCCAGGGCTTTCAACGATAAACCTGGATCTCGGAGTGTCAGGTTGTTTCTAATGCCCGGGCTGAGCATTGCTGTTTATGGGTTGGTTAGGAGATCATAAATATCTTTTATAATTATACCTTATGTTATGACTCGTGTGAAACTACTGTTTATAACTCATAAAATAATAGTGTGTCATTTATAGTTCAAAATATTATCATGAGAGGTAATGGCTGAAAGCACATAGCTAATACGTGAAGTTAGGAAGTCTTCTGTTGGTATTTCGAAATATATAGGAATAATCCAAGTACATCAAAAGTGTCAATATTAAGAAGCATCTTCAAATACAAAATTATGATTCAAATAGAAATAGGATTGGGTATGTCGCTAACGCAAACCAAAAATAGTATTAACCAAAAACACTCACAAGGAATTATGAGCAGAAAATTGAACTGAAAACAAACCGTTTGTAAACAGTTGCACCATAACTAAAAAACATCCAAATAACAAATTTTCTCAACAAATATTAAAAACAGTCATCACTAAATCGAATGTCGATTTGTTGCACATGATGTATTGCTTTTACCTTTCTTTGTAGGCCTTCCGTTTTTTTCTCTTGTACATATCTAGCCTAGTGTAAATATTTGCACCCTTTGAGCAGAATTTTTCTATTCTTAATTAAACACCTTGACGAAACCTATATATTTTGTATCATGTACAATTCAGATGAATACATTATACATTATTGGATAAGCGTAGCGAGCGAAGCGAAGATTCCATTTTACTACACTGGAGAAAAAATTCCGGAATTATTTTTTTTTCTTTCTTTCTTTCTTTCTTTCTTTCTTTTTTTTTTTTGTTTTTTTGTTTGTTTGTCCGCACAAATCCGGTTAAACCGATACTCCGAGTGCGATGAAATTTTATGGATGCCTTCGAAATCTCTGAACTTAGAACTGCCACGTTTTTGAGCGCAACCGAAAAATTATTTCTCATGAAAAATCGCAATTTTACGATTTTTTTTCGATTTTTTTTAAATTTCTCCGATTTATAACTCCTACATGCTTTCTTCGATTGTAATGATTTTTTCACAGAACTTTAATTTTATGAATTTAGGTATTCGTGTGAATTTTGAGCGCAATCAAAAAAATTATTTCTCATGAAAATCGAAATTTTACGGGTTTTTTTACTTTTTTAAATCAATTTTTTGCCTTATAACACCAACATGCTTTATCCGATTGTAATGATTTTTTCACAGAACCTTAATGTTTTGAATTAATATATTCGTTTGAAATTTGAGTACAATCGAATAATTATTTCTTATGAAAATCGAAATTTTACGTTTTTTTTTCTTTTTTAAAATTACGATTAATTAAAAAAATTAAAAATTAAAGTTATTTTGAATTTAATTTAAATAAATTTAAAAAAAATCTTCAACTTAGTAATAATTTTTTCACAGAACAACAGAAAATCCGCATATCACTTGGCTACTCAATGCACCAATTACGCTCATCCAACAACTCGGCGGGACTTAAGCTTTTTCCTAGTTTTAATACAATACAAGGAAAACGCTTAAGTCCCGCCGCGTTGTTGGATGAGCGTAATTGGTTCATTGAGCTGCCATGTGTTATGCGGATTTTCTGTTGTTCTGTGGAAAAATCATCACTTAGTTGAATTATTTAAAATTAAATTAGATTAAATAAAAAATTAACTTCATTTTTTTTTAAAAATTAATTGTAATTGTTAAAAACAGAAAAAAATTGTAAAATTGCCATTTTTAAAAGAAATAATTTCTCGATTGCGCTCAAATTTAACACTTATCTATTAATTCATAAAATTAAGGTTCTGTGAAAAAATCATTACAATCGGATAAAGCATGTAGGTGTTATAAGTAGAAGAAGTTTTTCAAAAATCGAAAAAAATCGTAAAATTGCGATTTTAATGAGAAATAATTTTTTGATTGCGCTCAAAAACGTGGCAGTTCTAAGTTCAGAGATTTCGAAGGCCTCCATAAAATTTCATCGCAATTGGAGTATCGGTTTAGCGGAATCGTGCGGACAAACAGACAAAAATATAAAAAGAAAAAAAAACATTCCGGATTTTTTTCTCCAGTATAGTGAAATGGAATCTTCGCTTCGCTCGCTTTGCTCATCCAAATAACAATAATAATTCATTATACACAATATACATTATAATATACAATACATTATCTTATCTTAAATATAGCATCGACCTGGAGTAACAAAAAGTTGTGTTCAATTCAAACCACCGTAAACCGAAGAGAAATGAAGATAATCCTTTGGAGACTCTGTGAATTCTCAATTATGAGAACTTATTTATATCTAATTGTGGATCTTGTAAGGTTAAATAATACAATACGAGGTCTAAGATGTGTCGTTCATCTCGTATGCACGTGTAAGCCATGCTCAATGCCTGGCTGACGAGACTAGACAAACAATAGCAGAATCTATATTAGTTTCCTGAGTCAACAAAGTGAACAGGATATCTAACAGGATAGACAGAGGATGTGTAGTAGACTCCTTGATCCACACAGCTACATTACTTTGATTACCGCTCTGCACAAGATAGGCAAATAGCAGTAGATAGATGTGGTTTATAGTTGTTGGATACGTATTTTAATGAAATCCAATATATAATGATATTTAAAAAAAGCAATTAAACAGAAATTAAGATTATTTATTTGGCAGAATTCCCATTGGAAATCATGTAGAAAACGTCACTCACCGAATGGAATGCTAATTCAGTACTATTGTTTGTGAATGTTTCGTTCGCTTTATTGTAATAATGGTGTAGCGCAATCCTGCACATCTGTGCACATCGGATTGCCACTAATGTCGGATCAATTGTTTAGTTTTGTAATGCTATTCGAGTGCATGTCGACAACAATGACTCCTCTACACTATTAGCCGTGTGCATGTCAATGGAAAAGGCAATTGGATTCATTTTCATTCAATCTATCTTCTACCACAGCTAAATGATCATCAGGAAACACTTCAATGGGATTGTATTTTGTACCACTTCCGATTAAATAAATGTTTTAACTTCGTAATGAAAATAAAATAATTAAGGGTAAATTAAACTGTAATAAAAACTTCTATGGGAGAGTTATCATGGTGTAGGTAGTATGATTTACAATATAATACCACTGATGTTAATGTGTGTGATAGTTATAAGGTATGGTAAAATATGGATTATATAGCCCTAATCAAGCTACAATAAATAAATCCCGTAAAAACATAAGTGTAGTAAATATTGATTTTTATATTTAATTTTTCATTCATCACGTTTTAAAGACGTAAATAATGATAATATTTTTAAATGCGGCGTCAAAATTCCTTCGTCATCGTGTCGATCGATTAGACTAGTTACCGGTACACCAAAATTTGATATTTATATTTTCTGACGTAATAGATGTAAGAAAGCGAGTCATTCTGATATCCCTTGCATGCAAATAATTGTGGCCACTAAATAATTTCACTTATGTATGAACATGTTTAATGTTGTAAGAAACGATTCGTGTTTAAATGAATAAACGGTATAATAGTGTCAAATAATTGAAAGTGTCTAAAGAGGGGCAGTAGTGTATGGTAAACTGATTAATTTTCTCTTTGATAGCCCATGCACTCTGTGGTCTGTGGTGATTGGGACCCGCCCTACATTACCATGATCAGCTAGGCTAACACCCACCATACAACACTAGCCACAGCTGCGACCAATCAGACCGGATGCGACTCTACTACTGTTATTTGCCTCGCTCATCGGGAAAACGCTTTTCCGAACTCTAGTTTCTAATCCGCTCGAAGCAGGAGAGACATTTCTCGTTCCTGTTAGGTATTTGCCGAGCGCTTGAAGAATGTAATTTAAATAATGTCGCTTAGAAAGTACGTAGGTACTAGTATCGGAAATCAATACGTGACATAGCGCAATGGAGAATGTAGTTATTTGCAGTGGGCGGACGTAAAGGGGTGTGTGAAAATATTTCTTAAACAATTTGACGTTTATATTTTAGAAATAATTGTATTTAATTACAAATTCATAACAAATTTGCAATTTTTGACTATTTTTGTCAATGTCCTGTTCAGTTTAACACGACGTTTGAAACCACCTTTCCCCAGAAAACCAAGGTTTGCCCAAAGCCCATAGTAACTAACAATTAATTATATCCATGTACATTTAACTATAGATTTTGCGGTTGTTATAAGTTACTGAACTACGACGTTCAATAAAATAAATATGAATTTGATATACACTTAAGAATTAAAAAACAGACCGATTTGTGAATCGAGTAAAGAAAGTTGATTTGACAGTGGTTCTTGCACCCAATAGTTTTTACAGTGTATTCTTTTATCTTTCCAGGTGAGTGGCGATCACGGTTCTGAGGTGGCTTATTGGCTGCTTAGGAGAACTCTCATAGCAACAACAGTTGTATTGCCAAGAGTAAAGAAGTAAGTTCTTGTAACCATATATCGTCACTAACAGATATCAGTTTTGCTAAACTAACATTACCATCATTTAATTTTCTTGTATACTCTTAGAAAACAATATTATCATGAAACACACCATTAAACTCGTCTCATCAACTTTCAATATCACAGACGGCGCAATATGGCCTAACCGTTAGAAGAGCCCTAGTTTCTCACGTCGTCAAAGTCAGACATTGACCTATCTCCACAATCTAAATAATATCCCATCACATCTAGTGAGAAGTCCTAACCATATATATAACTTATTCTTTGATTTAGTTTTTATTTCAAATTGTAAGTTTCGAATGCGCTTAAGACCGGAAAATTTTTGTGGTGTTATTTTATTTTATTTAATACGTCCTTTCATAAACAGAAATTGAGTAAAATGTTGAAAGACGAATTTTCTAATTCTGTTCATAGTGCAAATACTGTTTATTTTATATCGCTGCCTACAGCAATTGCATCTTTTAATCTAACAATATTTAATATTTAATACCGTTACGTTGCAATGATCATCATGTAACGTTGAATCATTATCGTCTTTACAATGAAATAGAAAATGTAACCTACAGATATATTACTCTTCTTATGGACCTAATCTATACAGTGCATGCACTGATACTGATAAGTACCTTAGTGACTGCCGTGTAAGATAGTGTGGTAGGGTTTGTTTTTATAGTGTAGTTCTTGCAGCAACCTTGCTAGTGAAGCAAACCACTATCGGGCCCTAATCTCGACGGGCCCCCAGAGACACAGGGCCCTCACGGTACATTTACTAATTACTTTATTTGACGCTTCACGAGGCATTTACGAAATTGGATAGAAATTAGTTTATCGCCTGGTGTATTATATAATGCTCTAAGCTAACGTAAATTATAAACCTTATTACAATATTAATCTAATTTGACGGATAATTTTCGACAGGTCCCATGGTTTGGAGTGCTTATACTATAATAGAATTAAATATTAGTGATGTTCATTTATTCCTCGATTTGGTTGGTCGGAAAACACTCCCGTAGGTGGGATTGTTAATATTTAATACAATTCAGAAGTTATAAAATCCATCCCGATCGGGGTTCAAACTCGGGTCTCACACATTCCCGGTAGGCGCCCGATTGGGATGGATTTTTTTACTTCTGAATTATATTAAATATTATGTTCATTTATGTTTTATAACTAATAGTTCGTTCAACCCAATGTTATTGTTGGGTTGAAGTTATAACTTACGCCATGTTAGCTCAAACTACAGGTGTACACATGATGGCTGAAAGGTTGACTGTATGAAAGAGAGACATTATAACATGAAAGTAAAAACAGCTTTCGAAGTGTAAAAATAAGCTTTAAGATAAAAAAAATTCTAACACATCTCTACCTATATATTCTACTACCTTACTATATATGACAAAATAGGTACTGTGATAATATTTAAAGAGATGTTTTGTTTGAAAGACAATACAAATTCGAGATTTTTACGAGTTTTGTACCGGCGGACGAAAATCATCTTGTGTTATCATTACTAACCATTTAAATTTAAATTTAAATAAAACATCACTGGTCTTAACTTAGTTTTGCATATGGACGGTGTTTTAATAATTGGTGAATATGTCACGTTAAAAATAAAAATACAAGTTTTTGTCCGTAATATAGATTGGCATAAGTATTTCTTTCATTCAAATACTGTCGTCGATGAATTATATAAAACGTTAACCGTCACATTATAAAAGCACGCGTACGGAAGTACTAAAAAGAGAGAGAGCGAACCTAGCTAAACAGGTCGTTAAAGAAGAATACAAACATTGAAATATTTAGAGTTGATTTTGGTGGAGGTGCCGGGTTAGGTTACCATTAACTATGTTCGTCGCTTGTTCTCGCATTAAAATTATGATTTAAATGCCGAGCACTGAATCTTCTAAGTTTAAGGGGGGCGGGGGCCCCCCTTAAAGGGGCATTATGTATAATTCTTGTTGAAGGACATGTAAAAAGAAAAACGCATCTTGAAAATATCGGAGTTCGTTTTAGGTTTTTATCCTGAGTTGTGAAGTTACACACGCATAAACAGACGAACGGGCAGAAAGGTGATGCTTAAGGAAGCTTCGACTCTTAAAGTGGTATTCACCCGCTAAACTCAAAAAATATTTCATTCAGGCTAACTAGTTATGAATTTAGAAATTAGCAAAAAAATTATTCTTGGGTCCACCATGACCTGAAAAAAATGTGTCAAACTTGGTATTTTCCGAGCTAGGTCCCATCGGCAAAAATCTCCCATAAGAAATAACATGAGGACGATCTTTATGCCCCGTGATCTTGGAGGATTTTGATCCATAAAAACAATATTGGCCATTTTTGACGTACTCTACAGCCTTTTCTGTAAATTCTAATTATTTTGTTTTGGAATTTGGGCAAGTGGTTCGGCCAAAATATGCTGATTATCAAGAAGGGGTGTGATTTTGGAATGCATATTTTTGCATGTTTAAGTGTATATTTGTGCACAGTTTCAAGACAAAATGTTATAAAGAGCTTATTTTTAGATTGGTACGGTGCTCTAGTATCTATGTGGAACAAAAATAAAGTTAAACCAGATTTAAGAAATATTCCAAAACGCCAATTTTCTCAATTTTCTTGACAAAAAAAACTAAATATTCGCTTAAAATCACAGTTTCAAGAAATAATTTTTTAATCTGTCATTTTAGTGAAGTATTATGCTGAAGATTATGTGGTAAAAAATATTTTTTTGTGTAATAGCCCCTTTAATGTTATCGGACCGAAATGGCGATATTATCCTCCTTTGTAAATCAGTTTTTTAATTGAATAGGATAGACGTAAATTTAATATATATAAAATAAAAAAATCAGGCTACCATTAGAGTAATGCGGGTATACGGAAATCGAGCCTACGTCCATGCTACAGTATGGGCGCAGTTAACAGATGGAGATGTATCCAACCGCACGAGCCAAGTGACCCAATAGTCGGAACGTATCTATGACACAATGGTTTCTCTAGTATCAGTTCGACAATCTGAGAAACTAAAGTGGAATTTCAAGTTCGTATTTGACTTCGTGACAGCAGTGAGTGGCAATTCTAAAAGCCCGATTTCCAATACGCGTTTCAAGATAGAAAACGACAAGTTACTTGCATATAGCTGGTGAAGAAGGAAAAGTTAGAGTTGCCTGCGGGAATAATATTTGGGTATACGAAGCGCGGATAACTTATTCTGATGCGAATTTTACGACACGGTGAAAGATGATGGGAGATTTTCTATGCTAGCCAGGGGGCTCGAGTATGGGTGCGAGATATCGTAGGGTACTCGTCGTAGGGAGCAAGTCTCAATAGACATATTTTGGTAGCGAATAATCTTTAATTCTGTTGCACCTCAGAACTTAATATTTGTAATCTATTTATTTAATCACTATATTTTTTTTTACGTAGAGATAAAACACAAATGTTGTTTGAAAAATGAGAAATTCGCGAGGACTTGAAAACACAAAATTGTGATTTAGAAAAATCTGTCATTTTGATCCCACTTGTTTGTAGCAAGTCTAATATTTAGTTTTGTTTTGGATCGGAAGTCAAATCGAATTTCATGATTGAATTACTCAATGTGCAGTTGATACGTGCTGGTTTCAATGATAAAATTGCACGTAATTCACAATATCAATTATTTTTGTTGCTTATCGTCTCTATTAATGTACTAAGGATATTCGAGACGATGAGTGGTGATATGCAGATGAAGGACGATTACAAAAACCCATGCCTATGCGGGATTCGAACCCACGTCCTCGTAGAGCCATACGCTTCGGACCAGCGCCCTAATCGTATGTGCCACCGCGAACGGCTTTCACGATATCAAGTTCGTTCAACTGGATACTTAGATTATAAATCTTCTTTTATTAAAGCATTCTATTTTTGTGGAGGGTCAAGAAGAAAAAGAAAAAGACAAGAAAAATCGCGAATGTTTCTATTTACCGGTACCATTGTATGCATGTTCTTCCCGTCATACATGGGGAAGGAACTTATAACGAACTTGATCCTATTTAGTGTCGAGGAACTTTTCAGGGATCAAGTTCATATTTTCGGGGATCTTTTTTTTAAGTTCCTAAAGACGTTCCAGTAACAATCAAGTAGCCTATTTTGCACTTAGCACCACTTTTCAGTATTCGTTTGCAAACATCTTTGCCGTTATGTATTTCATATCGTGTATATCATCATGAATTCATGACCCTGCCACTCACCGTGCTCTTTATGACAGCCGTATGCTTGCAAATTAATAAATATAATAAAAAAAATATATACATAATGATAATAATAATAATAATAATAATAATAATAATAGTAATAAAAATAATAATAAATAATAATAATAATAATAAAAATAATAATTCACAAGTTATACTTTCGCGACCCGATATAACTGAAGAGAAATTTTAACATTTACGGGATGTTTCGTCGCGTCGTAGTGGTGAATAATTAACATTATTCCTTACTTCCCGACGTAGCGTCATCACTGTGGATGACATTTTCAAGGGACTGCTGTTCTTTCGTTTGTTTGCCTCTGTTGCAATCGTTCACTTCTTCTTGGAACTGCCAGGATGGCGGTGGACGGCTCTATTTGTTGTTGTTGTTGTTGTTGTGGTGGTGGTTGAGGTGGTTGTGGAGGTGGTGGTAGTGGTGTAGGTTGGTCTTGTGGATGAAGATGCTGTTGATGCTTTTGTTGATCTGGTGGTAGTTCTTGGTTTGAACGCATTTTTTCTGCTGAGAGGTGAGAGGTGAACAATATGAATGGAGATGTAGGTGGTTACAAACTGAGTGATTCGTGGATTCCTGCCATTAATTTAATTAATCACCTCTCAGCAGAAAAAAATGCGTTCAAACCAAGAACTACCACCAGATCAACAACAGCATCAACAGCATCTTCATCCTCAAGACCAACCTACACCACTTCCACCACCTCCACAACCACCTCAACCACCACCACCACAACAACAACAACAAATAGAGCCGTCCACCGCCATCCTGGCAGTTCCAAGAAGAAGTGAACGATTGCAACAGAGGCAAACAAACGAAAGAACAGCAGTCTCTTGAAAATGTCATCCACAGTGATGACGCTACGTCGGGAAGTCAAGGAATAATGTAACTTATTCACTATCACACGCGACGAAACATCCCGTCAATGTTATAATTTCTCTTCAATAATAATAATAATAATAATAATAATAATAATAATAATAATAATAATAATAATAATAATAGAGAAATCAAATATTTTACGAGTCATTTCGCTGTGTTCGTTTTTTATTAAATTAATTATTATATTATTAAAAAAAAATTAAATTAAAACACAGCGAAATGACTCGTAAAATATTTTATTTCTCAAATATTTCGGTCTGTGAAAGCATCAAGCAAGAAAATAATAATAATAATAATAATAATAATAATAATAAAAATAATAATAATAATAATAATAATAATAATAATAATAATAATAATAATAATAAATAAATAATAATATATTAAAAAATAATGGGAACTTTTTACAGGAACATTAGTCCCTTTTTATCAGGAACTTTATCTTTATAAAAGTTCATTTTTAATTGATGAACTGAATTTTTAAAAGTTCCTTTTAAAAACAAACAAAAGAGAGAGCAAACCTACCTATACACATCGTCGATGAAGAATACAAAAAAAATTCACATCGAGTTGATTTTGGTGGAGGTGCCGGGTTAGGTTACCATTCACATGTTCGTCGCTTGTTCTCGCATTCAGTTATGATTTAGATGCCAACAGTTGCCCAAGTTCCCGGGGCCTCAAGATACGACAAAGTTTGACGCGTCGTATACCAGAGTTGGTTGCAAGTTGTGACAACACTCGCGTCGTGTTTGTTTGTTTTGTTTCAAGAGGAACTGCTCGAGCGAACAGTGCAGTGGAGCACGCGCGTACAGCGCCGCGCAAGAATATCGCATCGTAAACCGAGAACATTATGGTGAACGCTTTTGAAACGAATATGTTTGCTGTGTTTGGTTGTAAAGATAAGAGTAATTAACAACAAATTATGGTTGAGCTAAGAATTACGTGATTTCCACTGCAGTCGTACAAAGATGCAGCAAGCGCCTCATACTTAAAGGGGTATTTAACCGCTAAACTCAAAAAGTATATTTCATTCAGGCTAACTAGTAATGAACTTAGCAATTAACAGAAAAATTATTGAAACCACCATGACATCCCAAAAAATTGTCAAACTGACATTTTTCGAACTAGGTCCCATCGGCAAAAATCTGCCATAAGAAATAATACGGGGGCGATCTTTATGTCCCGTGACCATGGAGGATTTTGTACCAAAAATATATAAAGACATTTTTGACGTACTCGACAGCCTTTTCTGTAAATCGTCTATATTTTGTTTTGTAATTTGGACAAGTAGTTCGGTCAAAATATGCTGATTACCAAGATGGGGTGTGATTTTGGAATGCATATTTTTGCGTGTTTGAGGGTATATTTGGGCACAGTTTTAAGACACGATGTTATGCAAGGGGTATTTTAGATTGGTACTATGCTCTTGTATATATGTCGACCAAAAAAGAAGCAGGTTAAAGCCGAATTAGGAAATTTTCCAAAACACCAATTTTCGCCAATTTCTGGATCAAAAAATTCAAAAATTCGTGTTAAATCACAGTTACAAGATATAATTTTTTAAACGGTCATTTAAGTGTAGTATTGTGCTATAGATCATGTGGTAAAAAATAATATTTGGGGTTTTTAGCCCCTTTAACTTTGTTTTTTTACAAAATCAGAAAAGTTTAAATGTGCCCAAATGTAAAAATACTGTCGTACCAAGAAGGAACATCTGCGAAGAATGCCCTCTCTAGCCTCACTGAAATTGATAAACGGGGGACGGGTATCAAGTTGTTGGCCTAAAAGGAAGTGGGAGGGGGGGGGGGGGGGTGAAAGATTATTTAAATTGTTTCTTTCATATAATTTCAATACAAATCAGGCAGTGGAGATGGAGTTTGGAGTCGAGTTGACCTGCATTGGATCAAAACCCATATATATATTTTACCATACATTTACCATGTCGCTCATTGGCCCTCCTGAAACCGCGCGCATCTGCTTACTTGCTTCAGAGCGACTAGAGTTCAGTTATCAGGCCGCCTAGAGCTAGACACAAGCAAGCTAATACCAGACATAATTGGATGAGCGAAGCGAAGACTTCAATTTCAATGACCCCCTCCCTAAAAAAAAAAAAATTATCTCGGGAGTTTTTTCACTTTTTTGTTGTATTTTTGTCTGTTTGTTTGCGCTCTACCGGGCAAACGGCATATGCGATCTTAATGAAAATATATGGGGACCTTCGAAATCTCTAAACTTAGACTTCCCACGTTTTTTGGTACAATCGATAAAATATTTCTTATGATTATTGTACTTTGACGATTTTTTTATATTTTGAATGAGATATTTTCGTGATATTTGGCCCGCGACCGGGCAAACGGCTACTCCAATCTTGATGAAACTTTATGGGAACGTTTAAAATCACTAAAATTATATATGCTAAGATTTAAGAGACATTTGAAAAAATATTTCTCATATAAATCGTACTTTTACCCCCCGAATTCTAATACATTTTCTTGATATTTGGGCCGATAATAAACCATAAAAGCTCATCCATCAACGCGACTGAAAAAAGCGTTAGCGAAGCGGCCTAGTAGCATACTTTCTATGACCGCAAGGCAGCGCACATATGGCAGAAGTCTGGCGCAAGACTCGCCGATTCGGGAAAAAGTGGCTTTGCCGATAAACGTTTTATGATCGCAGAGTCCTAGTTCTTGGGGCGATGATTGCGAGAGTAATTGTTGTTGTTGTTTTGTTGGCGACACTGTCAACACGTGCTCTAGTTGGTAGCGGCACGTGTGGTATGTAACATTCGTGAGGATTCCGAGTAAACAGTTGATTAGTCGCGAACAGGTTGACAGCGAAGCGTAAAATACTACTTAGTCACTCAGAGATACTTCTTCAAACATTCTGAATGGGGAAGCCATAGAGGATATCGTCCTAAAGGAACGATTTTTTATCTTCTAGGTATATATCATATTTGAACGTTTTCCAACATCTTCTTTTACACCAAATCAACAATATTTTAATTATTTTCATTTTATTAACTATGAGATGACGTTATTATAAATTTCAATACATGATTCAATTCGAGTGCAGAAGGACCTGGATTCCCTTGCTTAGCTTATTAAATTAACTTTAATCCATCACTATTTCAAAACACATTATTATTCCTGTTTTTGTAGGTAACAAGTTAAGCTGTACAGCGATGTCTTCTTATGGTCGTATATGTGAAGTTGATAGTCAGGGCACGTAGAGGCTGGAGCGACATCGAGACGGACAGTATGCCCATAGAGTTGAGAAGACAACATGTAAATAAGAAAACACTACGCTGTGTGAAGACGCCTTCAGAGAATCTGATGTATTTCTACATGAAAAACAGTCCGTGGTGGCACTTACGATTAGGGCGCTCGCGCTGCAGGTCACGCGTATGACTCTTGTCACTCTACGAGGACATGGGTTCGAATCTCGCATAAGGCTTTTTTTTGGTGATTGTTCTTCATCATCATCATCCATCATCGTCTCGAGTAGCCTTAGTATAAATAAATAAGCAACATGCTACAAAACTATATATATAAGTTAACAATGATAATATTGATTCATAGCAGTTGTCGAAAAAGTTTGCCCCGACTGGGGTTCGAAACCAGAACCTCCGGCTTAACGTGCCGTAGCTTTACCAATTAAGCTACCGGGACCACAGAACGAACCTTTACGAAACTGTTAGTGACGGCACTAAATGCTTTCAGTAAGAATCTAAAGCGTTTTAGCGAGGATAAAAATAATTACGTGATTATCCACAATATCATGCATCTTGAACGACGAATAAAATGCTTGACGTACGTGTCACCTTATGTAATGTATCTTAGGCATAACTAAAACTGTGAGTCAAGTTAAGTGATTATTAAAAATAAAATAGAGAAGTTTGAATGGTTTCTGGGGTTGTAAGAAAAAGTAGTTAAAATAATATCAAAATGGACGCAAATAATTTGTACAACGAAACGTGTCTTCGAATGTGTATACAACCACATTATGTTTGTGATGAGTGCAGGAAACCATGAGGTCGCTTAGAATTAGCAGACTCGACGTACTAGAGTGAAAAGTATGATTAACATACGAGTATGTGGGGTGTTTGTTACTTGACATCTTTTCAATACTACTAGCCCGTTTTGCAAACGCTTTTAATATCTACGTTGATGGATGAGCTGATTTGGCCTATATCCTGCAATCGAAAAATGACAATGAAGTGATTTTCTCAAGAATTCTTTGTATTATTGTACCCAAAAACGTGACATCAGCTTAGATATTTTGTTGGCTCCTTACAAATTTAAACAATAAACATACAGAAAATCGTAGACAATATCGAAAAAAGTACGTTTTCAATTAGAAATATTTCTTCGGTCGTGCTCAAAAACGTGTCAGTATTAAATTAAGTGATGTGAAAGGTCTCCTTAAAATTTCAGCAAGTTTGGAGTAGCCGTTTGTCCGGGAGAGAGCGAGAAAACAGACAAAAACCATACAAAGAACAAAATAAAAATACACCCAAACGATTTGTCTCACATAATCAAATAAAAGTCTTCGCTAATATACGCTCATTCAACAAAGTGTGGTGATACTCATAGATTAGAACGAAATCTATGTAACACACTGCCCTACTCAACCAACATGTTTTACTTCTTTAGTATATTATTTGAAAGTTGAGTGTATCTTATTGAATTACTCAGAGATTTCTATATCTTTTTATTTTGCTGTTTGTACCAATTTTAATCCAATATTTTCAATAAAGAATTATTTAAAAAAGGCCTAACCCATGCTCCATGAGGCATAACGGTCGGTAAATCACGATTGTGAAACCAATGTTGAGGAGGGGAGAAATAAATTCTACTGTTTTTGTTTGTGTTGTTGTTGTTGTTGTTGTTGTAGAGTCCTCATCCTCAAATATATTTACTTCTCAAACAAGTCTATATTCACTCTTACAAAATACTGTTTTCGGGACCCCTCTTTGAATCGTCGTCATTTAGAATAGCTTCTGACGATGCTCACATCTCCCTCCGAAAATATTTTATGTAAAACATTGTTTTTCTTGGCGTGTTATCTTCATGTTGAAATCTGTCTTTGAACTTTAATAGCTTCTACAAGTGTTCTAACAGTCTATTGTTTTAGTTTGCAAGCTGCAGTTAATAGTTAGCTGCTAGACCACGAAACAAAGCCCCTATCTTGTGTAAGCTGCAGAACCACATGTCTAATGACTTTGTACTCAAAGCAACCACTAAATGTGTGTAATTACTTTGACTTTCCAACCGTGCAAATAGTCAACAATGCCAACCGATGTTGTGTAAGAAACTCAAGCAAAAAACACTTACTTTTCAATTTTTCAAAGAACACTAGAATGTTTTTACGTTTACCTGTTTCGGAAAGCGTTTAACTGATTTGTCCAAGTCTGGTGATGAGATATTTTCTTTAGTTGTTTTTTTTAATCCGGAAAAAGTAAGGCGTTTCCATCACTAATTGAAAATATAACCACATGTTTGAATTTTAAAATTAATTCACTATCTATATTCACTAATCACTTTAATAGTTTTAATCCATCTGGTAAACGTGAATTTTACATTATATTTTTTAGCCACCTTTGAAGACAAGATGGATAGCCATACTTAACTATCAAATATAACATAAGCAAATTTGATGTAATTTTATCTTGCTTTTCGTTATTAAATTAGCACAAACTCCGGCAAATAAGTAGTAATGTGATTGAAAATTCAAAATATCAAAATCTTTTATTTATATTAAGTTTTATAGATCACAATGAAATGGGTTCGAGTTAAAATAGGTTGGAGTACCGTCAATATGAAAACCATGTGAAAGTACTTGATTTTTGCAAATCAAACAAAACGTTACGAAAAATCGAAAAAGTGATTCATTGGTACTATTTAGTTTCGTAAAAACTATAGTCTCCAGGACCATGATAAAATGATGAGAAACATTAATTTAATTGTTCAGTAAAGTACTGATAATATTACAATATTTTGTGTACAGTTATACCAAAAATACATACGACCTTTAAATCTCGTTCCGATTTTGCGTAGCGTTTGTAAAATATCCCTAAAACTAGTTAATTTCGCGTGGTTTAAATATTGGCTGTAGTCCTTCCTCTTAATTTATTTCGATTATCAATTCAATTGAAGCCCATTACGAAGAGGTACAACAAATAACACTTTAAAACGCTACTCTATGTTGACTTAGTTAGACCATTAGCAGAAGGACGCACTCATGTATTCACTGTTTGCGGATGAGCGGGGGGGGGGGGGGGTCAATTCAGATAAACTCTGGACGCGCCTCTCTCTAAATGAATCAAAAGCCTAATATTTACCCCGAGCTAGAGTATTTGCTTTTTAACCTCCGCCCTGTGACAAGAAGTCGAGTTCGCGAGGGACAGGGTTAACCTCTTTGTGGACGGTAAGGGTATCTGTATTAGTTGGGGGGGGGGGGGGGGGGTAATTAGGAGGCGGTTGAGTGGCTGGGTCATCGTGACCGCAAGGAATATTGTGGCCAATACAACTAGAGAGAGGCTGTCCGGGCCTTTGCCTTTACACTGGAACTAGACCTTAAGTCAGTTGCAAAGAGATCAGAAATAAAATACGAGAACATATCACGACAAAACGTACAACAAAAAATAAATATGATAGATAATCGAAAATATGACTGCGTTATCGATCAATATCAATGATATCTAAAAATAACGTTTTTTTAAAAGTGGTGTCGTTTTAACTAATCAGATATGTGCGATCAAGAAGTCTGATAAAATCAACAACAAATCATTTCTCAGAAATTATGTGAAATCTATTAGCAACTTGGGTGCAAAATGTCAAATCAAATTATTATCATACACACCAGATACGATTTGAATGACAATTTGATATTATGATGGTCCACGTAAGCGCTGGTGGATGAGAGTGAGATGCTTTTTGGACATATCAGAAATTGTGCATTTCTCGATTTGATTAGTCGGTAAACACTTTTTTTAAATTCTGAATTGTAGTAAATGAGAAATTGTGCAATAATTGTATATTTTAGTATCGATTATCGAAATGTTGAGTATCGATTATCTTGTGCATCTGGAAATGGAGGTTTAATTTCAGCATCACTTTATATTTTATACTCTTCGCGTCTCACGACAAAAACCGTTCACGACGTCACGTTCTTTGTTGGTTTATACTGCGCTTTATCATTATACAGAATGTTTTTGGAGACCCCGGGCGTAAGTGGGAAGTGGACAGGCCACAAAAACTGTTTGAAGGTTATGACCCGGCACCTCCACCATTTTAATTGCGAGCTAATAAAGTGATGAGCAAACTGGCGGAATTCGCCTTATTACACGTAAAAATATTCATCTTGTTATGATAATTCCATCTTTAGAAACAAATTATGTCCAAAGCAAGAAACATAAAGCTAAATCAATCTTCAAATACTTCCCTTTTTATAATCACATTATTATTAATCTTTTGTTGTTTATTTGATAAAAACGCAAATTAAAACCTTTATCCTTTGGATTCTAAATAACTTTTTCATTTTTTTCTTTGAGAAAGCAATACATCACCATTACCATTATGTCCATGTAAAATATCAACGTTGTAGCTCCACCCGTTTGGTCAGAATCGGCCCAAATGTCACGAAAATATCGCACTAAAAATCGGAAAAAATCGTAAAAGTACGATATTCATAAGAAATATTTCTTCGATTGTACCCAAAAACAATACACCTGTAAGTTCAGAGATTTCCAAGGTCCCCTTCAATTTTCATCAAGATCGGATATGCCGTTTGCCAGGTAGAGAGTTAACAAACAAACAAACAAACAAACAAAAAACACCCGAGCCAAATTTTTGGGAGTCAGTGAAATTGAAGTCTTCGCTTCGCTCATCCAATTAAAATGAAGTTACGCTTGATTATCCCTATAGGTTTATTTTACGGACACAGCTGACAAACAGAGTACGAGAAATGAAAGTTATAAGCACTTTTTAAAACCCTATGAAAGATGATAGTGTAGTTACGCGTAATGTAAGTGATTTACTAAGTGCAGACGACGCAGGCAAAGAAACTAAATATAGTTCATTTGATCTCGATCAAAGTACTCTCGAACGAACATGTTTGCGCTTCCCGGGCTTATGACCTCTCGTTTACTCTTCCAGGAGTCACTTAATGTGGAAGCTTTCAAGTTCCGCCGACAGATAGCAGCTGTCATCTTTGCATTACAGAGCAGTTTTTGCAGGAGGGTAATGTATGCAGGGCTCATTGATAGTAGTAAATGCAACCTAGACGGGGAAAAAATGGAAGACAATTAACTTCGGGCACATTCAATTGGTTGCACAGAAGTCCCTATAAAATCGGCTTCATGCGGTATTCCCGCATTTCAACTGAAATATTGTCATGTTTTTTTTAAATCTACTCACGATAAAATTTCCGAGCACATGTGTGACACAGTTTTTCGAAATTGTATGTCAAAGGAACAAAACACCAAAATACAAAAGTTGAAATGAAAAATGTACATCATACAAGTTCTAAAATAAACATTTATTCACTGTAAAATTAAAAAAAAAATCGAAATCGTGTGTGCATAATGTTACAGTGTAAATACGAATGCGTATTTTGCCATTATTGGATTTTACGCTGTAAAACTATTTTTTTCAAGAAACGAACGTAGGAAAGGTCACATGACATAGTTTTTTAAAGTGTAGACTTCAGTTTCTTTCAAGTTTCTCAGAAGATCGTAGCTGTCAACTCTTAAGACATCCCACATTTCAGAGCTCGAGGCAGCTTTCTTGAGGGGGGGGGGGGGGTTATTGTATGCGGGCATCGCTCACTGAGAATAGTAAACACAACTTGGACGAGAAAAGAATGAAAGCAATTAACTTGGGGACCCATAAACAGAACATAAGTTTCCTTCTGATTCTGACGTGTGACTTGAGTAAATGTAATTAGCTTTCAGTGCGAACACTTAAAGGCCTAACTTTTGCTAACTTTTGCTGTGCTCAACTTTTAAATGTAAGTATGTGTTCTGGACGCGTGGGCTGTCTACTGTTACACGGTGTGTCCTACCTTCCATCAAGTTGATAATATCTATTATATTCGTCTTCATTCTTCTCTGGCTGCATGCACGTGAAATCAAATAACGAATTGATTGGATAAACGTCTCATATTAATGCACTTTGGCTATTCGAGACGATTTTCAGACTGAAGCTGTTGTATAAAACACGATATTATTAGTTGTGTGCCGGTACCCGACAATTTGGGTCAAGTCCGGTATTTGGGGGCCGATTCTATAGTCATAAAGATATGCATTTTTTTCGGGCGACAAAATAAATTTTGTTTTGGGGGATGGTGGAGGTGCCGGTCCAGACAATTTTTAATTTAAGGTCTGTATACAAAATGCAATTCAATAAAATCCACACACTACAAAATGAATCGGTAGAAATTATAATGTTAATATTATTCACAAGTTTTTATCGTACAGTGTTATTACGGCTGCCTTTTCCCTATCCGGCCCGAATCTGACCCGACTGTCAAAACCTCTACCTACACATACGTTTTTATTATAACTAGGCATCAAAGAATTTATTTATGGAGTAGTATGATTTTTATAGAAGGAATTCTTTCAGTTTTATGTAAATCAATCCAGAAATTAAAAAATCGATCCCGGCGGGGTATCGAACCCTGGTCTCCCGATTGCCGGTCGAGTGCTTTACCCAGCTACCGGGACGGTTAGCTTCATTACATCTGGATTGTTGGTGCATTGAAAATCTGAATAGATGCACCAATGCAATGCAAAAAATGCACCAACAGATGTTATGAAGTTAAACGTCCCGGTAGCTTAGGGGTTAAGCACTCGGCCGGCAATCGGGAGACCGGGGTTCGATACCCCGCTGAGATGGATTTTGTAATTTCTGGATTGATTTACATAAAATCAATTTCACCTACGGGAGTGTTTCCCGACAAATGAAATTGAGAATTCCTCAAGGTTAGAGGAGCTCCGACTCAGAGTGTAGCGTGCTAGCAGCGAGCCGAGCCCAGTGTTGTGGCTAACACCTACTCCAAGGTGGAATGTTTGTCATAACACGCGCCCACTAGGTCGACGCGGTGACGTTCAGATTCCTGGCAGGCGCCGACTTTGTTGTGTAAACTTCGGCTTGTAGTTTTAGACAGAGTGATGGCCAAGAATCGATGGGGGCGTAGCCAACGAACACGAACACAATATGCACTACATGCAGAGGCATGCATGTGTTTGGGGTGAAAATGATTCAAATTTCGTTTCAGCCTTCTATCCCTCTCTCGCTTCCCAACTCTGTTGATTTTTTATTTTTTTCAAAAAAGGTTCTTGGAAAAGACTAGTTATAAATGCGTGGTGAAAGTGAAAACAATTCGGAATAGGTATATTTTTAGCAGTGTATTTTTCGATTTTACCATAAATGCCTCAGCCCATAATATTACAATTTTTTTCTTCCACAAATAAATTTGAAAAAAAAATACTTCAATTAAGTTCGTATTTAGAGTCTACCCACTCAAGTTATATAAGAGATTTTCAGTGGGGGACATTAAACGAAAGCGACCAAGCCAACCCTGTGGGTCCCGACGCAATAAGCGATAACCAACCAAATATCGTTTTTTTTAATAAAAAAATACTTATGACCTCGAAATTACCTCAATGGAAAGATAATCTGGGTTCGATTACCGGTTGGGACAAACTTCTCGCCCACTTCTCGCCTTTTAGTTGGTGTATTAAAAGTTATTGAGCTGTAAAATTAGCTACCCGATTTCTTCCTCTTGACTAGGTTTTCCGGAAGAGATCCCCACTTTTCCCTAAGGACTACATCTTATCTGTTTGCCTTGCCAGGGTATTTCTACTTTTTGACGTGAATTCAATTTGCCTGTCGTTCACTCGGCTGTGATCGCCTTCATTCGGTTAAACTCCGAGCGGATACGAAGTCTCATCTTTAGATAGATGCGAGTACGTTACGGCGTTACGGAAACTCAAACGTGGCTCTTTTTCATGATATTTGGTAGAAAAGAGGGGGGGGGGGTACTTATTTGGGCATCCGCGGAGACAGTGTTACATTAGATGACTAAATCCAACGTCATTCCCAAGATTTTTAAACTATGATTGTAATTATGATTTTTGATCCAATTGAATTCTGATTTGCGATTCGATGATGAAGACGATGTAAATATTATCCATATTCTCTATCACCTAGGCCAACGTGAAACTTTTTTTGTAGGGATTCCCGCTCTATGGTGTAAGACCCTCTTCATGTGACTAAGTAGGTTATTAGAGATTAGGGTAGTTAGGAAAGGGATGTCCGAGGGCAGTTTAAGACGACTCAATCCCTTGAATTTGCATTAACGACTGGGGAAAACCTCGGATTCAGTCAGGATTGCCGGTCTCGACGGGATTCGAAACCAGAGTATCGCGCTTAGCAACTATGACGGTTCAATGTGAAAAATACGTTGGAGCGTATAACACCACATGCGTGACATGACTTATGACATGAGTGACTTATCAAATACATGATTGTCTTAGTTCTAAGAAAGTATTACATCTTCAGATGCAGACGGTCTTGTGTTCAAATACCTGTCAAAGACTTCAATCTCGAAATGTTAATAAACGCGACTATGAACTTTGAGAATAGAGTCTTCCTTCATAAGCCGAGAGTATCAATGTCGATCCCATTCTTTTCAGCACGCAGACTGAACAATAGATGAGATATATTCCAGGAAGCTGGAACAATGTTTCATCTTGGTCGTCCGCCAGTCTAGACTTCCCCTCGTCGTTTCTGTGTCGGTGTGTGCAGTCACTGCCTCCTAGATGTTGCTCGTGGCTCCTCGACGAGCAACACCTAGGAGGCAGTGGTACAGACACTCTGCCTCCTAGATGTTGCTCGTGGCTCCTCGACGAGCAACACCTAGGAGGCAGTGGTACAGACACTCTGCCTCATTAGAGACACACGCGCCACTGGGTTGTTGTTGTTGTCGTCGCGTGCGACACACCCAAACATCAGAGCAATGGTCAAACTAATCTCCCACCAGAGCGCAGAACGATCGGGGTTTGGTCACAGTTGTCTGGACGTTGATAAAAAAGGAATTTTTACAACACTCTGAGGCAGTGTATTATGGTTGTAGTGGGTGATAGAATTACCACCAGAGCGCAGAACGATCGACGTTTGGTCAACGCCATGTGTAAGTTCCACTGGAAACCCAATGTAAAGAGTCCTGTGACCAAACCCCGATCATGCGATCCTGGCGGAAAATCCTGGCGAACCAGCTTGGCATTGCCCAATCAAACCATGGAGTTATCAAACGAACCGATGATGTGACCGCCTTTGAAGCTGTCGGTGGCGCTAAATAACGTGATATTATATATAGTGCGATGGAAATTTTAAAGTAAATGTTATTTCACTCAATCTCTCAGTATCTCTTTGCCCTAGTCAAGCATGGAGCAACTGCTGACACTGTTGGTATTGGGTAAAGACGGGGTGAAGTATTGGCCAATTCATCTGTGGAGATGGTGATGATGAAACTATATTCCTTTTAATTTCTACCATAAACAATAAACCCGACTTGTGAGTGATTTTATGGAAGTGGCTTAAAATTTATTGCACTACACAAGATTTTATGGATTGTACTTTATAGCAGGAGTTAAAAATATTCTGCCTAAAGAGGGATTCGAATCTGGCACTTTCTATATTCCTTCATTAATTTTTTACTTATAGAATAACTATCATACACCTTCATTCAAAATGTCATAATAGATTTTGAAAATAACTTTCCTTCACTACATGAAACATGAATAATGTAAATACATTCAGTATGAACTGTGAAAGTTCCTCTTTCTGTTATATGATTTTCTCTTGTCCTTTTTCATAATCATGGGCAGATGATCTTGTATAATAGAAAATACATGTTTTTAACTCTTGAGCTCACAAGTTGACACATCGTCAGCAATAATTTAACTGGAAACATCTTTTTGTCTTCCTCTATTCGTCCCTTCTCCTACTCAAGCGTCCTACATTCAAGGAAGTTGAAATTAATCTTCCATCTTTTGTTCTTACTCGAGAAAACTTTTCTTTCTGATCTTCTTTGTTGAAGTGAGGACTTAACTTCAAGACGTATTAAGATGCGCGGCAGTCTGATTCCTACGGAAGGAAAACAGAGGAAATGGTATACCGTGAGAGGGAAAAACATGCAACTCAATTTAGCACGACACTCTTTTATTCAGAAACAGAGCAAAAGCACACAGCATTGTGTAGGACTAGTCGAAGTTCTAAATCTCAATCAAATTATCAAAAAATCTGCGTTCGTACTTTTAGAACTACGCC
Organism: Sweltsa coloradensis; assembly: GCA_024449915.1. Taxonomy (NCBI): domain Eukaryota; kingdom Metazoa; phylum Arthropoda; class Insecta; order Plecoptera; family Chloroperlidae; genus Sweltsa; species Sweltsa coloradensis. Next base: position 11,035 of record JAMZAV010002370.1, on the reverse strand, counting down.
TACATTTATCTATCGATCACGATATTTTTTGTCCTAACTCAGAAAGTTGATACCATTCCTCGTTAATGGTCTTTTGTTTTGTAAATTTTTCACATTTTAAAATAAATATCGACCAAAAATTGCAATTTATATGGACCTTGAGGGCCTGCACGAAAAATCTGTGACTAAAATGGAAAAAGGTTCAGCACGAGAAATAAGTATTTTAGTCGTCTGTAGGAGAACAAGATAATGCTCATTCCCCATCATGTAATTCGAAAATTACGAAAGTACTGCACCTTAAACGCTGAGCGTTCGCACGCAATAGGGAATGTTCACTAAGTCAAAATATTGAAGTGGGTGTAACAAATGGATAGAAGACCACTTAACCATTACTGCAATTAAAACCAATTAAAAGTAAATATTGTAAATTTTATCGAGGCACAAAGTCTGTAGTATTTTATTTCCCCGCACAAACAGCAAAGATTTGGATCTAGAGCATTGTTAACCAATGCGCAAAGCTGGCTTTGGCCTTTGGCTGGCCAATGGCTTTGGATTAATGAAAATTAACTAGCACCTTCTAGATTACACAGTTAATATCATCGCTTGGTATTACCTCATTGGTCGATTCGTAATAATTCGTAATAATAGTGACATATTGGCTCGTTTTTCCGCCATTATAATTGGTGCAATTTTCAGCTTACTTTTATAGGACTAGATAAAAATCTTATATTAAAAAATATATATAAATAACGTATTCAAAATTAAGTTTCTTATGAAGTGGAGTGATAAAAAAAATAAAATGAACATTCCCTTCTCTGTGAATAAATAGATAGATAGCATATATTTGTTTTTGAGAAGTCATAATATTCGCATGTATTTTATAATATGCACCCTCTTCACATTCCGTACAGTCGTCGTCCAACTTCAAATAACGTTTTTAAAGCTTGGGTGTCGAATTAGGGTAGAGTTCTGTCGAGTGGCGACGAGTGGACAGAGGCTCACGTGATTTGCATGTTGGCTGAGTGCGGTCGCTAAACCTCGACAAACAGAGCGAGGGTGATATTTCCTTATTGAGTTTCCTCAGGACGCGCTGGTGGTGGCTTGTTTGCCTGCTCGCTGGTCTAGCCTTGTTCTCTGGCAACAGACTACTGCTCGATGAATTCAGCTCATGTGCTATGAGACTTTGTTGAGATATGAAAATGCAAAAACAACTAAGTACTTCACAATTTATTCGTAATTCGGCTTCACCTAGGGTAACGTTTGGGAACTTCTCTGATGATGATGTTGACGATGATAATGATGTTTTGTTGCTTCACGTCCCTAATAATGTACTAAGTCTTTCGAGAATCGAGGCTTTTGAGTGGACGATTACAAAAAACATCCCTTGTGCGGGATTCGAGTCCACGCCCTCGTAGAGCCAAGCGCCCTAATAATATGTGTCACCGCGGACGGCTAGGGAAACTCAGAAATTGCATGTACATATCGCATGTATTTTCATTTTTAGTAGAACTTTATTTTGACATAATCCTTAGCCTTCGTCTATCACCCATACTGCCACTGTTCTTCTTTAAATTTTCTGACTTACAGTCTTTCATGAAAATGATTACCAAGGCCTTGCTCTTCATAGTGTTTATAAAAATGAGATGGACAGGAATGGGTTTAAGGCGACGACTGTCATATGTGATTATTATCTTTCAAAGTGAGGTATAAGATATTTTGCTTTCATATATTGCCTATCTTTCCGAGCGAGAAGTAAGCATGCATTTCTTTGACATGATACTGTCAACGATTATCAATGGGGATATACTTAGAGTACACTACTATTTTCTGTGTGACATTGTTGTTGAGAATCCTCTCAAAAATATATTTTTTATTCTTTCTAGCCATGTTCAATAACAGATATTTCCGTACGAGAATGCTTATCAAGTTAATTTTGTGATGACAGAACGGTCTCGCTTTTTAAATGCTGGCACGGTAGTACCGAATCATTTGTGTAAGTGTGCATCACTCGTTTTTAGTTCTAGGTTATTGAAAGTACCTCGGATATAATCTATTTAAAAACAGCCTTCGCTATTTAAGAACACTTTTTTAAAACTTACTATTAGTGGACATATCTGAGAACTTGACGATGAACAAAACTAATGAAAGTGACGTGATATTTCCGAGGCGTGTCGACAGCCGTCGTCAGGCGTGTGACGCAAGAGGACGGGCAGCATTATGATCATGAAACGGGAATTATTTCTGGCTTCAGACGACGGGTACTGTGTATTGTGACGCAAGGCAGTGATAAATGGTGATTTACTTTAGTTGGCACAGCCTTAGTGAATGCTTAGGAATTGGCTTACATTAATTTTGGCATATTTTTGCGTCCAACTCCAAACGAATTTAGATATTATAAGGTTACAGCTGTTACGTTAACACAATCATGTTTGCAGGTAGCAAACTTAAGTTGTCAGAGAGCGAAGTTTATCTTTTGAATGCCATCGAGGAACGCGTACATTACTGAAAGTCGATCCGTTGAAACTTGCTCGTAGTGAAATTTGGCTGAAATTCATAATATATACTCTTAATAGTGTGCTTTTCAATAATACAACAAGCAAAATGGGGGTTACCAGCTTACTTTCGGAGATTTTTCGAAATAAAAATCAAGTAAATCCCTATCCTTAAACATTGCAAGCGAGCAAAACCCTACACTTTCCGACCAAAAAGGCACTATAGTACACGAACCGCAAGTGAAATATGACTAAATTATGTATCAATTTGCAGGTAATTAAACACTGAAAAAAAATAGTATTTGCAAAATACATGTTACCATACTGGATTTCGATATTTTTACGTCCAAAGTCAACATATAATTGTAACAACCAGGAGCAACAGTGAAGGCTTGGCAACGCTGCGTGACGCCTCTTCGAAACCGCGCTCGATTGACCAATGATAGTGAACTCCGTTGTAAAGTAGTATAGGGAGCGAAAATTTAAAAATTGGGTTTGGCTGCCTCTCCGTATTACAACACGTAGTTCGAATGTTTTCAAATTAATTAATTAACGAATTAATTACGAATTACAAATAAAACTAAGATAACATATATACACAGAATAACGAGCAAGTTTATAAGTAATTATTATTGAGGACCTATCACAAATTCTTTACAATTTTTAGTATTATTATTTTAATTGGGGCAATTATTCCCATATTGAAAGACTTCTGTTCTACATATGGCAATTTATTATTGGATGAGCGTAGCGAGCGAAGCGAAGATTCCATTTCACTACACTGGAGAAAAAAATCCGGAATGTTTTTTTTTCTTTTTTTCTGTATTATTGTGTGTTCGTCAGCACGATTCCGGCTAAACCGATACTCCAATTGCGATCGAAATTTTATGGAGGCCTTCGAAATCTCTGAACTTAGAACTGCTACGTTTTTAGCGCAATCGAAAAATTATTTCTCATTAAATCGCAATTTTACAATTTTTTCCGATTTTTAAAAAAAAATCTTCGACTTATAACACCTACATGCTTTATCCGATTTAATGATTTTTCACAGAACCTTAATTTTATGAATTAATATATTCGTGTGAAATTTGAGCGCAATAAAATAATTATTTCTTATAATAATCGCAATTTTACGATTTTTTCTTTTTTAAAACGAAATTAATTTTAAAAATTAAAAATTTAAGTTTATTTAAAATTAAATTTAAATTTTTTTTTTAAATCTTCAACTTAGTAATGATTTTTTCACAGAACAACAGAAAATCCGCATAACACAATGGCAACTCAATTCACCAATTACGCTCATCCAACAACGCGGCGGGACTTAAGCGTTTTCCTGGTGTATGTCATGTATAGGGCCTATGTAAGATATTTGGATAAATTTCATATTTAAAAAAAACTAAATATTGGGCGCAGTGCGCAGGCTGAAGCCGGTAAAAGCAAATACTCTTGACTACACTATACACCCAAAACTAGCCCTATAGCCAAACGTTGAGGGAAGAATGTCTTTGTGTTCGAGTAATTTTAAATGAAAAGTTATAAAAATCGTAACCAGTTATCGATAAGAAGTAACAATAATGATGGGATCAATAAAAAAAGGTAAAAAAGTTTTCGCAGCCGGGACTCGAACCGGCGACCTTTCGCTTACAAAACGAGCGCGCTAACCGTTGGACCAACTGCGACCACACAGCATAGATGGTCCATAGCGATCCGTCCGTTTCCTTCAACCCAGCAGATATGCACGCCGACTCAAAGCGAGCGTAAAAGTTTTGTGATGGCAATTAGGACACTTTTAATACTTTTAAAGCCTACTGCCAATATTTCTTGATTGTAATTGACGTCTGTTCATAGCATGTGTACGCAATTACTGTTTACTTTGGTATGATACACTTTCGAGGTGGCAGTTCTCTCGACGCATCCACACTCGATCTGGAGGCCAAGTCTTGAAACTTGCGTTTCAACTCACCTCCCGTTTTGAGTCGCAAATTTCCGACAAGTCGCTCAAAACCATCAAATCGGTAGTCTTGAGACAAACTTGCGAAACGGCTTGCGCCTTGTCTCGCAAGTTTTCTTACGTTTCAAACCGCGAGGTTTTACCTTGCGTGTGGAGATTTATTTGCGTCTTGACTGCCACATCGAAAGTTTTTAATGACTAAATAAAATAGTTATAAGGTACATCCTATGTATAAAGACGTAAATTACACTCTAGAAATGTTGGCAGAAGGCTTTAAAAATATTTAAAGTGTTCTAATTGTCATGACAAATTATTTACGTTCGTCGCAAGTTAGCGTGCTTCTGTATTAGTGACGCTATAAACTGGCAAGATACCGTGGTCCCGTTGGCCGAGTGGTTAGAGCGTTTGTTTTGAACGCGAGAGGTCGACGGTTCGAATCCCGCCTAGGAAAACTTTTTTACTTTTTTTTACTTATCGCATGATTATTGTTCACTTGTTATATGTGACAAAAACAATTTTTATATCTTTTCCATGAAATTTACCTTTTTTTTAACCTTGCTTTGCAATTTGTTTTGGTATTTTAGGTAGGCTATAGCCTCTATAGCCCTAGAAAACTTAACGCAAATATAAAATAAAAGTGAAGGCTCTCAACGTGAAAGCACTGGATTGCAAGAAAAAAGTAAAGTAAATAAAGTTCACACTTTCAATTAATAGTTGTCAGCTTCAAATTATATTATTTTCTTAAAGAGATTTGTACAATTTTATCATTATTTTTTCAATTCAAATGCTGTATGTTTTTATAGTGGTGAACTTTAATATATTTTGATGTACGTAATGTTATGAGTAGGCCTATAATGTTAGTTGTTTGAATGTTTGTATTGTCGGTCTATTGTGGTCTATTATTGTGTTAAATCACCGAGTTTTTATATAGTTTTTGAGTATCTATTTTTTTTAAACTTGCTACATAAATAATTTTAATAACCTTCTTTAATATCAACTTTATTATATTTACTATTTAGGGATATCAAACACAATTCTGTGTTTAAGGGCTAATATTCCTAATGATTGTACGTATTGTGATGATCATTGAATAATAATAAATGAAGCAAACAATATAAAAATATGATTAATTAAGAAGAAGTACGACTGCCTTTAGGCTTTTTGATAATAACAATAATCTAAGTGAAATAATTTGCATCGGGGCCTACAGGGTGGCTTGGTCGCTTTGATTTACTGCCCCCCACTGAAAATCAGTTATATATAACTGAGTGGGTAGCCTCTAAATACAATTATTTATGTATTTATTTATTTATTTATTTATACGTAAGCCTAGCCTAGTCCTCCTAATGTGTTTTAACAGTTGATTGAATGTGCGAATCGATTATAGCATCGAAAGTTAATCACAATCGATTATATCATCGATATACTTCACAACATCGATTCAAAAGTCGAAAGTCGAAAGTTGCACTTTGTAACAAGCTTTCTCATTGGTCAGTCATAGAGCGAAAGTGGGCGGAGTTTCCAAACGCAAAAAAGCATTCGCAAGGAAGAATTTCATCTCGCAAGCGAAATGAGTCGCACATCTAAATTCAAGACTACGTACATGACGTGAAGTCGAGTCGCATGCGATTTGGAAGTAGTGACTTGACACGCATTGCGACTTGAGTCGCATGTTTCAAGACTTGGCCTCCTGAATGAGAAGGCAGCCCGTGCCATGTTGCCAAGCCAAATACCAGGTTGGCCAAACTCTCAAGGAAGAAGTGTCGAACTATTACATATCGTTTATTTATTGTTTATAATTACATGAAAGCCAATTATATTGAATGTTTAATGTTTAACAAACTAAGCATTATTTCGTCCATTAGCCCATTAGCCTAATTTAGTGATTAACGTGTTATTTTGATGGGACGTTTCGATTTCCGAGGTTGGCAAATACTTAACTAGTCAGTTAGCAACTGTACCAATAAAAGATGCAAATAAATAGGTTTTCCTAAAATGTAACAATTAAAAATAAATTAATACTTACAGTAGTAAAATAAACTACAGTTGTAAGATTATCGAATATAAAAAATACTAACTAGGCCCTATTTTATAAGCTGTTACTGAATAATAATATTATACTCTTGAGTCCGCTGGTACACTCGATGGAGCCACTTTAACCCGCAATCTAAACCACAAGTTTAATTAACTTGGTAACTTGAACAAATTCAAGTTCCATTGACTGCGATTTTCGCAAGTAATGGGTCGATTTAATAGGTTTTCATCCCAATGTACCACTCCTAGAAGTAAATCAAGGCCTGGGTACAGTAGAAACAACTAGAATCCTTGATTTACTATGGTCGATGATACAATGCATAGGGAGAGGAAAATGATGAAGGTATCTATGCAATGGATGGAATATGAAATGAAAGCACACGGTGGATTCGAAAGAAGTATAATAGGCAACAGTCAGGGGTGTAACTACTTGGGGGGGGGGGGGGAGCACAGTTTGTCGGCAAGATTTTGTAAACTGAAAATAAAACTGACATCTTCACAGTTTTATACATTATCGACGAAAGAACGCTAAAATCTAGTAAAACACCACCATTTGCAATGTTAAAACTCAAAATGACAAGCATTATCCGGGGGGCTTATGAATTCATACTTGTTCAGAAGCAATCGTTTCGTGGTCAGTTCTAACGATCCTTGCTGTATGCGACTATACCTACATACCTCTTTTTCTAGGCGTGCTGACCATTGATCGTTTGTGGTTACAAATATATTAACCCCCCTCACCCCTAAAACAAGGGCTAGTTTCGCCACTGGCAACGGTGATGCGTATGCATACGAGCGCAGGTATTTAATTCATGCGTAAGGGCTCATTTGCACGCAGTGTATCACTCAGTTACTACGTAGACCGGACTGACCGAGCGTCGCTTCTCTTGGACGTAAACAAACCCGCGGGTATTTCTGCTTTGTGACAGACACTTGGCTGCCAAGTCTATTATTGCGTGGCTATTTCAGTTGTGGTTTGATGGGGGGGGAATAATAATACTTTCTAGAAATATCGCTTTTTTCGAGAAGGTGAGTCGAGAAGTTTCGGATTCGATCCCCCCCATCACCACTTGAATTGGTTGCACACTTGAGTAACAAAACATAAGGAACTTCCCGAAGATAAGAGTTATACATTGTACAAAAGTAAAATATAAAAGGAAAAAAAAACTGAGTAATGTTTCCGTTCCTTTAAAAATAGGTAATTACAAGTTACGGTAAGTTTGTTGTAAAGTTAACCATTTAACAAAAATGCGCAGAAAATTACAAAAAAGTCAAATCGGAATGAGTACTCGACGATCGAAAAGTCCAAACAGAATAACTTTAGCTTGATATTTCAGACAGACAAATGAAAGAATTAGAGATGTATTAGAGTTCATAGTTTTAATCTATAGTTATGAATTTGGTGAAATTACCACATGCGCGTTAGCAATTGTTAAATCGTTAAATTGTTCTCAAGTTGCCACAAAACATTAGCTTTTTGTAGCAAGTTAATATGGTTAAAAATAATATTTCGGATACTCCTCCGCAGCCATAAAATCGAATGACATTACTTAGTTTTTAATTAATATTAAAACCGTCGTTTATCCAATCATAACAAAAAAATTATAAAATATACATGCAACCAGTTAAAAAGAACTTGTCATAAATACTGTATTTATTTCCCAAACCACAATGGTCCGAATGGAGAATTTTTGGAGGCACGATCTTCCTTAGAAAATCTATTATGTATCACTTTTTACTCACCAAAGAAGTTAAATGATAATCGAAAGTCAGAGCAGACTGTGGAAAAAGTTACAACAATGTATTTTTCACATTTAACCCTTAGTATTACCCGGGTTCTTATCTAATTTAACATGCTTATTCGTAAGTAATTTACTGGTTATGGTCATCGATATGCTATGAACAATCTATCCAAATTATACTAAAAAGTGACAAAATTGTGTTCATTGTTATTTATGATTGCCATATTTTATGAGGCTTAGCTTGATCCAAACAACAATGAAGCATTGTTCTTTTGAGCTTCAGCTTTATTCAATGATTCATGCGATTCAAAATTGCGACACTTTGATGTTGTTGCCAATAATCCACATTACTCAGCCCGTCAATGTGACCATCGCTTTTTGTACGGATGAGTTAACATTTGAATACGCCAATTATCTGGCTGTATCCCGAATATTAAGTACCGTGTGTGCTATTCCCAGGGGTCTTATAACTACTGCATGGTGTTGCCATGGTTGGCTAGCTGTTACAATAGACTACGTTAATGTGACGTTATGCATAATGGCCTCTTTGTACTACGCACGCTCAATGCGCTTTGCATACAACGGCAAGGTTTGATTGCAAGCCAATGGGTAGTTTTTCGACAATGTTTCTTCAAGATATTATCTTTAAACTGAAAACAATTGTGTATTTTTTTCCGATGATGGCAATGTTCTAGCAAGCAATTTTGTATTAATGACGATTAATTATGATGTTTCCGCAGTGAAAATAATTGTAAAAAAAATTAAGCATTTTTTGGGTCTATTTAGGTAATTTTAACGGTCAAAACTAAAAAGAACATACATGAGAAATGGCAAATTGGAAAGAACTGCAATTTTTCATTCATTTTTTTAAATTTTCATAAAAATGTAGGGCCTAGTTTATAGGTTATGTTTGCATATATTTAGAATTTTTTTGTGTAGGCCTTATTAATAGGTTATGTTTGCAAACCAACATTTCGGATAATATGTTTATAGAACTACTTATTTTTCAACAACAATTACTTTAATCAACGCGAATAATTGAATGCATCATTTTCATTTAAATGCAGGGTTTAGTTTATAGGTTATGTTTGCATATCTTTAGAATATCTTTATGTAGGCCTAATTTATAGGCTATGTTTGCATACCTACATTTAGGGTAATACGTTTACAGCTTAGAATATATAATCAATTCGTTAATACAATTTTATACCAATGCTATGTGTTACATGTTTAAGCTACGAGCCTATGATATATTATGTATATTGCTGTACTTGGGTGTATAGCGGGAGACAAAATTTGTATTAAATTTTTCGTTGCTAAGAGCAACCAGTAGCTCTGACGTCATCACTAACAATGTACAAAATATGTGAACCCGTGAAACATATAATATATGGGGTATTGATGCAAGCGGTGACTTTGCAGGCTCCGTGGTTTGGCTAGAGATGTGATGGATTGCAGCCTGAAACTCAACACCGTTATGGAGAGGGAAGATAATAAATATGCTCATGAGGTTTTAAGGTGATTGTATCACCCTCTAACCGATATTTTAAAACTCAAAGAAAAAAGCTGAATAAAAGAGGAAGTTGAATAATCATACAACTCATACTAAACATTTGTCTTACTACCTGTCAGCCATTATACAGGGGCAATTTAGGACAATATAGTTTAATTTGGGGAAAAGGGGAAATTATTTCTAAAGTGCGTTTGATGTAAGATTTTTTGTCCGCTGGAACAAAACTTTTTGTTCGTGTCAAAAATAAATCTTTCCCCAGACTTTTTCAGAAATAAACCGCTACATTTTAAAGGATGAAAGGCAAAGTTGGTTTGAAAACAACAAATCGTCGTATACGCCCCCAAAACTAACGACAAACCTTGAAGCTTGGGTTTTTGTTGCGATCTTAGCGGGCAGTCCGCCGTAGGGCTCAGGCAGGGGGTATTTCAACACTTCTTCGTTCCTGTCACAAGCCATAAAATCAAAAACCCAAAAAAAAATAGCTTCAGTAAGTTTTTTTAAAGACCTTTTGGGAAAACTACGGTTAATGCAAATGCCGGGGTTCCAACCAGAAAAAAATTTAAATTACTTTTTGCTACGGCTATATATAAGATCGCTAATTTTCAAATGTTTTTTGACTTTTTTCTTAAACTTTTTCGATGAAAAAATTTTTTTTCATTATTTTAAAAAATTATTAAAATTTTGAAGCTTTTTAATTTTTTTTAAAGTTAGAAGCTCTATATTAATTTTATGAAACCCCAAAATACGGGGGCATTCGACCAAGATTGATTTTTAATTAGCTATCGGTTTTAAAACTCGGGTTTGCGTCTACGTTAAACTTAAACATTTTACTTAGGAAAATATATAGATCTTTTTAAATCCTTTTCCCAATGAAGCAATGCACTTTTTTTGTTTTGGGCTTGCTTTTATGTGAAACCCTATTACGAACTAAATTAAAATTTTTTAAAAATAACGTCTGTTTTTTGTTTTTTGTTTTTTATTACATTTTACTCCAAAATTTTTTTTAAATTGGCGTTTTGTAAACTTTTTAAATCGGGTTTTAATCGTGAACACAAAAAAAAAAACGAGTAGGGGCCCCCAAAACAAATTCCAATGGATTTTCTGACCTAAAATTCTTTTTGGTCACGGGGCCAAAGATCTCTATTTTTTTTTCTTTTTGAAAAAGGACTTTACTAAAAGAAATAAACCAAAGGGTTCAACAAAAACCTTTTTTTTTTGGGGTTTAGGTGAAATTCAAAAAGTATTTTGTCCTTTTATTTTTCTTGGGGGTTTTAAACCCAGGGGGGTTATTTTTTAAATTAGGGGGTTTTTTGGGGGGGGCAAA